>JAOBAY020019175.1:0-24875 GCA_025331085.2 Zoanthus sociatus | reverse complement strand
ACAAGGACGGCGACGCCGATGGCAGTGTACAATAGTAAATACATAAACTGCACGTTGGAATGCATCAAGTTCAGCACATACATGTAGCTGTCGCTAAAAAACCTTTTTTAGAATTGTCGGGACTACAAGGACACAGCTGCAACTTTCTCGGTATTTGTTTAACTTCACAGAGACGCATTTAATCATTTTTCTGCTCACAAAGTTTACAGCAAAGAAACAAAACCCTAATGACCCGCACAACAAAGTAAAGAGTAAACCACTTAAGGTGAATTTTTCTGAGCCGTCGTCGTTCACGTTCCTGTCATCGTTGCTTAAGGTCTCTAGTAACTGTGTTTGGTAGGGAGCTATGACCAATCTAACTAACGACTTAAACCAACAATCCGAATATAAACATCTGTACAAAACGTTGAAGGTAGTAAAAACGATTAAAATCTATATATAGATGTATTTAAAGACCTTATAAACAATGATAAGTAAAATTAATCAAAATTGTGATATAAGTACTTCAAATAAGGTATAATACTATGTTTTATAAAATAGTTTGGAAAGTTGCTTGCTTTGATTGATTGAAAAACAATTGTACGGTATGTAAACACGGTTTCCATCCGCTCGTTGGTCACGAAGTAAACCGTGTTTTCCTCCCGCTTAGTACTTAGCTATATCAGTATCGTCTGAAGAATACTAAAATAACTTTTTTTAAGATTTGGATAGAGGTAAGGAAGAGTCAAATTTTCTGTTTAAAATATGACTTTCTAAAGATGTTTGAACACCAGCTACAACCGCATGAAATATCGAGTCGGATGAACAAATCAAAACCCCGTTCTTCCTTGTTGAACGATTCTTTTTTAGCTCTAGAGAAAAAGAGAAAAAACAGGCTTGGATGAATGGTTTTCAACAGGTTGTATAAAACAAAACGTGTTTTATGTCAGATCACTCCCAAATTCTGCAAACTGCATACTTTGGTCCATCAACTTACAACAGGGAAATATCCGAGTTCCCCAGATTAAGTAGAAAAATATAAAACTTATAAAACGGCTCGAGCGAAAAATCATGCTGCCTGTTGCGTTGATTTACATATTGCACTTCTAGAATTATTTAATTAAAGTTAGATTGCTACAGTATGAGCTCTCGATGACATGTTGAGTATTCTGATTATTCTATTATTTCTACTATTGCAAACTGCTTCCTCTTAAGGGTTCAATCTTTTAGGCCTTGACACTCACAAATATGCAGGGCTCAGCATATTCGAGGATCAAACCAGTGACCTTGTGGTAGATACATTACCAACTGTGCCAGTAATGCTGCAGCTATTGATATATCTATCCTCAGATAAATCTTCATCTATATAATTTCTTTTATTCCAGCTGATTACGGATAAAGAGAACAGGGATCACGAAAAAAATTTTAGATTGCAAGCAAGGTAGGGGTAACAGTATTTACCTAACAAGCATAATTAATGCATTGGAAATGTTTATGAAGTTTAGGGCTAGGAGCTTGTTGAGGCCAAAACAAGTGCATGTCCTTGACTTGGCCTCAGTGCCGTTTTTTGTATTACAGCAGGTAGTAGTACAAAATTAAGTAATTATCTTTCCATGCACACCTTACATATTATTATTCTAGAAAACAGTCACGATTCAAAACTTTGACAACCAAATTTTTTAAGTACTGCATGTTTTTACATATTCGCTTTCAAGAACCAAAGTTTTTTAATTTGCTAAGTAATATAATCAGAGGTTGTGAAAGCATTTCGTTATTTTGCAAAAAGCTCAAGGAATTTCTCTAGTCTTTGTAAATCTTGACAACTTTGTTATTTGTTTGTTCTTGTTTTGTCATCTTGTTTTGTCCTTTCTTCTCTTTTTATAAAAATATATGATCAGCCGTTCTTATTATCCATATTAAATTAACCAGTCTTATTTTGAGGGAGCTCATTTGTTATTGTCCTTCTGGATTTTCCCTGAGCTTTCCTGCCATTAATTAGTTACTTAACTTTATCTTCTGTAAAACATAGTCTAAAACCTAATGGCAAATAAAAAATAAATGAATAAATGAAATTAATAACTCTCCTTTTTTATGTATGCTTGTTACGCTTACCTTGACATCACGTACAACACAAGTGTTACATTTGAGTTTCTTTGTTAGCAACTGTTGGCTTTGTTGACAAGGCTTGATATGGCAAGAATATCTGCCCTGGTCTGCCCCAATATGGGTTATTATCTTGATTTTAGTTACTGTTGCTTTTGTAGCTGCCATTTTTTAGCCAATGGTCATCTGTCTCCTCATGCAATATCAGTTAGTTCCATACCATACTCAGTTTGCCTACACTGTCGTATCAACTAGAAAGCCAACAGCAAGATAACATACAGTGCAAACCTGTTTTCTGGTATTTTGTATAATAATGACATTGTAGAATGATCTTACAGGTGCAAATCCCGGGGGGTGATTAGGGTGGCTTTGACCTTTCTCCTGCCTTTGAAGAATAAACACATATCTTCGAGATTCACTGATAATCGAAAAATTGTTAGATCTAGCCATTTTGCAATGCATTGCCATGTTATTCATCTAGATTTACCAAGAAAATTTGATAGTGGTTGATTAGAATTCACCTAAGATGAATATTGTCTAACCACTGAGAGTCCTATCTATTTATTATAACCATATATGTTTTCATTAAGGAAGTTAGAGTTGACTCTCTGATGTAGCTGCTCTATGCAAACAAATTTATAATAATGATTGACTTATTTCATAAGGTAATAGAGAAATATGGAGGATGGAAAAATGCTTTGGAAGAGAAAGTTCTCAGGGATAATACTGGAAATAGAAGGATATACAGTTGTTTAAAGGGAAAAGTTTATTGCAGTTAGATTTGATCCACGTCTGTCAAAAGAGACTAAATCCATATGGGGTCAGTCAAAAGCGAAGTAATCCACTTGGGGTCTGTCAAAAGAGCTGATACATATGGGGTCTTTAAATGAAGGTTGATGCATGTCGGCTCTGTCAAAAAGGAGTTGAACCATGTGAGAAATGTCAAAAAATTGTGATCCATATATATGGGGTTTCTCAAAAGAGAGGTTGTTCATGGTGGGTTTGTCAGAGGGAGTTAATCCATTTGGATCTGTCAAAAGGGACTTGGTCCATGATGGGTTTGTCAAAAGAGAGTTAATCCATGTGGGTTTGTCAAAAGGAAGTTGATCCATTGGGGTTTGTCAAAAGGGAGTTAATCCATGTAGGGTCTCAAAAGGGAGTTGATCCATATGGGGTTTGTCAGAAGGGAGTTGATCCATGTGGGGTATGTCAAAAGGGAGTTGATCCATATGGGGTTTTTCAAAAGGGAGTTAACCCATGTGGGGTTTGTCAAAACGAAGTTGATCTATTTGGGGTCTATCAGAAAGAGGTGATCTATGTTGGCATAAGTGTTGAGTTTACAGGATATGTTTAGCGTCATGGTTACAACCTGCAGAAAGAGTGAAATCAAAAGTAATGAAAACGCTTTGCTGGAAGTTGAAAGTTTCTGACTTGGGTGACAAGTCAGGGTTGTAAAGTATGGTCGTTTTCTGATACTGTGATTGCAAGAATTTGTGGTGCCTGCAACAGTTTACGAGAATTGAGTGGTATTCTGACAGGTAGATATGTCCTATCATTGAGGTAAATATATAATTGTGAAGGATTTAGTGAAGCTTAGACGTCAGAAAGGTGTATTCTCAGGAAAATGTAGAAAGTTAAATTTGAAGATGTGGTGTCAAATGCAGAAATTCTGGAGCGGTTTGAAATTGAGGTTGATCTGGATGATTTTGTTAAAAGGATCTCAACTGGTGATGGTAGTATGGACACGTGCTTCACAGAGAGATGGAGAATCCTGTTAAGTTCGCTCTTTATTTAGAGGAAAAAGGAAATGGTCAAGGGGTTGCTATCTGGAGGAAGATTTGAGAAGGAAGCTTTTAGATAATGCTGCTATCCAAAAATCAAAACCTGACCTCAGCTTGCTGGAAAGACTGCATTATGACGGTTGTTCTTGTTGTTATTGGAAAAATACATTACGATTGAAATAATGTTTTTCATCCTCTTGACATAGATGGATTCACTAGAATTGACCTTCTTCAAACAGCTGTGACTTAGTAGCTCAGTTTGTAAGTGAGATACAGTTTAGGCTTGGATTCAGATCCTTTTGAGGCATAAATTGCTTCTTACTTTATGTAAATAACTGGAGATATTTCATACTGTTCTTGTGTATAACAACAATATACGCACATTCATTTTTTCACAATATGTTTGTAGTATGGTTAGTCTGATTATATCACAAGATATGTAATTTTAAAGGCTTCCAGAAGGTTTAATACTTGAAGAGCTCTGAGGTTTTGGGCCTCGAACAATACTAGCTAAAAGTTTTATGTTGGGTAGAAGGCTACATTGACTGTCATTGTAAGTGTGTAATGGGGAATTTTACGAGATACTTTTTCTTTTATAGGAAAAGTGCTTTGGAAAAAGAGAAACTGAGGGCTGAGTTGGTTGCTGCGAGACCTCCTCCCTTGGACCTTCTAATGGTAACGTATCTGGTTAACTTTAATTTTTTTATACATGTGGCACTTTTACTTGAATGTGCAAAAATGCTTTTTATTTTTAAAACCAACTACACTGTAATAGTACTTTTTGTGTTACTGTCGAGCCCCTTTATGTCTCATTCTTAAAACAACTAGTTCAACACTGATACACATGCTGTCAAAATCTGTCACTTTGTCGGTGCATTTCAGGTTTGCAAGTACTTTTTTGATGATGAACTTCATTTGAAAAGGAAAACCCTGTGAGAGTACAGAACACTAGTCAATTTCAGGTTACGTAGATCCTAGCTAAAGCAAAACAAGAAACAAAACTAAAACAAAAAACAAAAAACAATTTCACTCAGACATTTGTCTGGGTTTGAATCTGGAAACTTGTTTTTGGAAGACAATCCACAACTACGTTAATACACTGAATTTTATTGAAAACAGAACGCTTTGGCTAAAATGATGGATTTGGCTAAAATTGATAAACATCAAGTATAGATGGTAGCATGGGTGCTAGTAGCTATTTTGAAGCCACTGAAATTGGTACTAAAACCATGTTGTAGCCCGAATTATCCTTTAAATCTACCGTAAATAGAAGTGATCCTGAATTTTATCATCTGTATGGGCAAGTTTCCATGCACTGAAGTTTAGTAATTGTGAAAACGTGATGGTTGTGGAATGTGGCTTCTTTGGACTTATGTCATTGGTTTCAAGTTAACTACTAGCAATCATGTTTCATAATGGTGTTTGTCATTTTAGTCACAACTGCAAGCGTTAGGCTTTCAATATTTTCTAATTTGAGCCTGTTCATTAGCTATGCCATACTGATGAGGCTAAAAAAGCCAAAGCAGTTGTCCATTTTTGCTAACATTAAGGATCACTAAAATTTACGTTAGGTTTAAGAGAGAATGTCCACTACATTTATGGCCTTATGACACAAGTTAGTGGCTTGAAGTTAGCTATTAGCACGCTTGTGCTATCTATACTTAATTCTAAAATCATTACACTTTGCATCTACAGTACTGCGAAATATGTTGCATTACTCTATAGGGTTTGAAATGATCTCAAGAAAGATTTTATCATATTTGATTGATAAAACTTCAAACTCTTTTCTTTTTCAGAGTTTCTGTATGGACAATGGTAAGTTTACTCTTTTGTTTTTTCAATGCGTTCTTGTAGATTCAAATTTCTTAATTGCTACGTGTTTGCTTTAGACTTGCTATGACTTGATGTTATTATTTCCTAATGCTTATTTATGGGTTGACACATTAAGGCCATTTATTCAGAAGAAAATAAGATGTGCCTTATGTAAAACGCATCTTAAATAAGACGCGATTTGCTCCTATAGATGGTACAAAACTTGAGTTCAAGTCTTGTTTTAGATGCGATTTACATCTTATGAGATACGTCCTGTTATGGAGCAGAATTTTTCGCTGTTCGTAGTTAGCATGCGTCTTAAATTTGACGTGAATTCCTCGTATAAATGGTTTCAGGTCCCAAATAAGACGTGAACTATAAATAAGTATTATCAAACATAAGATGCAAACTATTATATGAGATATTCGCGTCTTATTTAGGACGCAAAAATATATGATAGAGTTTGGATCCTATTTAGAAGGCATTTTTGCTCTCTGTTTCCTATATAAATGGCCCCATTGTCACATTTAGATGTATATTTGTGGTACTGTTTTTTTTTTCAGTTGAAAACGCCAAAAGCAAAGAGGGTGAGGGTAGTTTTGCCTCTTCACATTACCATCTGAAACCTAGAGCGGAAAAAGTTACCCAAGCAGAACAGGTGACAAAAAGACATCTTTATTTAGTAGTCACAGTTAAGGAAATGCGCTTGTTTTTGACATTGTAATCAACCCATATTTCTCATTAACCAAAACCCCCTCAAGAAGTGTTAATTTTATCGGTTCTTTTGTAGAGCTCATTTTATAAAAGGGACATCTTTGTGCAGATTGTTTTAGAGTAGACAATTTGCTACACATATTGGTTGATAAGATGGTCGCTTGCCAAGGTTATTGTATTGAGTTGTCTGACGATGTTAACAAAAAAGAAATAATTATTGATCTATTGGCATTATGTACATTGTATCAAAAAAGTTTTTTTTGGCTACCATTTCAGACAGTGATTTCTAAGAAGTTCTTTCAAAAAATATGTTCTGTAAAAGTTGGCCCTTTCAAAAGTTTTCTGTAGAGGTGTCCCATTGTAGAGTGTCTTCCGTACAGATTGTCTGTAGAAGTAGTCGAATCAAACAATGTTGTCTGTAGAGTTTGTCAGACCAGGGCATGTTGTCTGTTGAGGTTGTCAAATCAGCATGTTGTCTGTGTATGTTTTTGCACCAGAACATGTCATCTGTAAGGGCTGTCGGATCATAGCATGTTGTCGGTAGAGTTGTCATCTGTTCAGATTGTTTTATTAGGTAGAAGTGTTTATAGGTTTTAACATCCCAGACAGAACTCATATCAGTTGTTAGACCAAAGTGGGTCTTCAGCGGCTGTTTAAGTTTCTACATACTGTATTTTTATAAGAATCAGAATTTTGGGCTTAATTTTTTAATTTATATAGGAAATAAGCTGTGAAAGTATTGGAAATGAAAAACCACAAATTAGATTTTTGCATTCTTTTGTTTTATATAACAGAAAAAATTAAGATCTTTTTTTTTTTGCTAAACTATAGAATATCCGGCTGTTCTCTAATTTATTCCTGCGCATTCCTCGTTTTTAAAAAATATATGCACAGTTAAATCAAGAACAATAGTGGATGGTTATTCTGAAGTTGCTCCAATTTTTAACTTAAGATTATGAGGTTAATTATATATGATTCTTCTCAATGTTACATCCTAATGGTTTTTGAATTTCTGTGTCTTCCTTCTGTGAAGGAAGCAAAGGGTTAAAAGGGATAAAAATTGCAATTCTGTAATGTTGTTTTTTAATTCTATTTCATTCTTTTGTTTTTGAATAATGACAGAAGTCAACGCTGTCCTCGTCTGTGTTTTATTTTTAAGTTTATTTCGTATATTTAGTGTATAATAAATTTGTTGTAAACATTACACTCTTGCATGATGTCCTGACAGGTCGATGCTAAGCAATCGGCTGTTGTAGAAGAAGAGAAACTCAAAGAGATGTTTGAGGTGAGGGTTTAATTATGACTTTTTAGTGGCGCAAGGAAATGTATAGCAAAATTGGCATTTATCAACAAAATGAAGAAAACTGTGAGTTTATTGTGGATACGTCATATTCAAATAGAATTTAAAAATTTTAAAATTTTTGTTCTAAAACATACATTTAAAATGTAAACATAGACAGCCAAAGGATGTTATGGACGGATCATGCGTCCTTTTGATATTTTTAATAGCTTTTTATAAGCTTACATTTGATTCATCACTTACTCACTCATGGCCGTTACCCCAGCTGGCACGAAGGGCAGCAACAAATGTACATCACTGCTGTTTATGCTGGGCCAGCTTCTGTTTTCCCAGATGTGATGGAAGGTTTTGAGCTGCCCTTCCACAGTTCCTTTCTTCCTGCTTCCCCTCTGGTGTCCAGGACTCTCTGTGCGGATGTTGTCCTGCTCTCGTTTCATCACGTTTCTGATCCATCACCTTCACATGATGGATGACGGTATCTCTCCAGTCTTGTTTGCAATGGGTTAGAAGATGTTGATTGGAAATAGTCTTTGATCCGAATGTCGATGTAGGTGAATCTTCAGCTGTTGGAAGATCTTCATTCATTTTGACTGGTGAAAGGTTTGTTCTCATTATCATCACTTCCTTCTTTTGGATGACTTTTAGGCTGACTTGCTATGCAAACATGCTGAGACCAGGGGTTTGGTCTTGTATGTGCTGGTAAATGTGAGAGACCAGTGCTATGTCGTCAGTGAAGTCCAAATCTTCCAAGTTTAATGTTGTTTGCTGCATCAAACAGGCAATCATCAGTTTGAAAAGCCAAGCCGACATAGAACAACCCTGGTTAACTATGGTCCTCACACTGAAGATGGATTCAGTTTCCTACTCTGTAGAAGCTCTTGATGTAACATATGAAACACTCGAGACAGTGTTTCATCACATTTCCAAACACTGAGAAGAGAGTTGAAAATATCACGCACAGCGGAGTATTTTTAACGAGATTCCATCTTCTCAATTGAAACTAAAACTAAGGAGTAAAGGAAGAAATAGAATCGCAAAAATATGTGCTAATATCAAGATCTTGTTTTCAAAGCATGTTCACGGTTATGAAGTCTATCGTGTTAACCTGATGAATTATTAATGAGTTTGAAAATACCAGGTTGATTGTTGATCCCTGAGAATGTGCAAAAGGTTTTCTCGGTGGATGCTTTTGAAAGCCATATATGCAGTTAGTGTATAGCCGTCTTTGCCATTTTTTTGCGCTAATCCGGGCCCTTTTGGAATCTTGCTTATTATTCTCTCAGTCCCCAGTTCACTGCTACAGAGTTACATCTGATGATAAGCTTGGCTGGGATCTGGAGACAGACAGAAGTGTAATTCCTCTCCAGTTGTTACAGTCGCTAAGAGCTCCATGGATGATTCATTTTTTTGTTGATTTGAGTGTTTATAGATTGGTTTATTGCTTTACTCAAAGTTCGCTGGTAAGACTCAACTAAAAGACTCGTGA
Organism: Zoanthus sociatus; assembly: GCA_025331085.2. Lineage (NCBI taxonomy): Eukaryota > Metazoa > Cnidaria > Anthozoa > Zoantharia > Zoanthidae > Zoanthus > Zoanthus sociatus. The sequence continues at coordinate 15,700 of JAOBAY020019175.1, read as the reverse complement.
GCTTGGATGATTGGAGAATAGACTTCTTGAGGAGGAAAGCTCTTTGTATTTGTGTCTTTCATAGCAACACCTTCAGTTTGACTTGGGGTTGACGGTGATGAATATTTTAAAAAATCTCTAAGAAAAGTAGAATTATGTTTCAAAGATGCGGCTTTACATCCTACAGTTGTTAGAGAGGCTACAGTATTATTTTGTAAGGCCAGTATTATATCATTTGATCTGACGTTAGCGTATCAATTTGTTTACTTCTAGTTAGTGACACATTTACACACTTGAACCATCAACGTTTCATTTCATTTTCACATTCACGTATCTATGACTAAAATTGAACTCAATGGCCACAAAGTATTAATTTTAAATCTACCAGATTATAGAAGAAAGCGAAATTAAAGCAATGACGTATAGTATTTGCAAATCGAATTATTGAGGAAAAGTTCCTTTTTTAGCAAGTATTATTCCTATTATTTAAATTTTTGTATATCTCGTGAAGATTGATAATTTTCTTTAGTTGCTTGGAAGAAGGGTCGATGCTTAAAACTTCAGTTACTTGCTTTGAAGTTAGCTATTATGAAATTCGTTTCAACTAGTATCTTGCAGCAAAATAATTAAGTTAAGGTAAGTAAGATGTTTCTTTCAACCGGCAACACAACAGAGTTTCTCTTGATTCCATAGGAAATGAGTCGAACGCAAGATGAACAACTGGAAAAAGCCCGGTTAAGGCACAAGCATGCATTGTCACAATTGAAGCTTGAGGAGGTTGGTTTTTATAAATTGACTCTCTTTTCTCTGTCCTTGACTGTTATCAATCCATCTAATTAATTAAATTTAACACAATCATTGGTAACATTTTTTCTGATTCATTGACTATCTGCCTAGCTCAGGGCTCGAAATTAACTTTTTGGTGTACTGGTCCATTGTCCAGTGCATTCAGATTTTCACTGGACAAAATACAAGTTGTCCTGGCCAAGTGCAGGAGCAACTCAAATAATTAGGTTAACTACAATTAAGTTAAAGTAATGGTTGAACGGCTTGTCTTTCCCTAATGAGTCAATCCATGAACTCTGGTCGCTTCAGTCTCTCGCATGAGATCAGCCATCGTTTCATCTTCATTCTCATTTCTTGTTTGTTTTGAAACACTCAAGAAAGAGTTAGACAACCGCATCTGTGCCATAATTTTTGAAGCAAAACAGGCAAAACAGATCGGCAAAACATAACAAACTGGCAACAGCGGGAGTCACATGTTAAAGATGTTTATTTCATCCGTCCAAGTAGGACTGAGCACAGCTAGAACCAGTTCCAAGACAAAATACCCGGCCAACATGGCAGATTTTATTGTTCACGTTACGTGCATGGCAAATGACATTGATTTGTGAGTCTGTCTTCAAGTTTTGAAAAGGTTTTTCATTTCAAAAGCCCAAGTAATTGATATTGTAAAGTTTTACAAGTGACATATGCAAATAATTCTCAATTATACTGAAATCAAGAGTTTCTTCAGGCAAAAATGGCCTGTGTTTCCAAGCTTTTACAGGCCAAGACGTGATTTTTACTGGCCAATGTCCAGTTGACCACCGTTAGTGTCGAGCCCTGTAGCTTATGTCTAAAAAATATCTTCAACCTCCTGAAAAATACAAAATTTCGCCGGGCTCTGAATTAAAATTTGATGAATCATCCGCAAGCTGTTAATATTACAGTCAAACTAGTCGTCTTTTTGTGACAACTTTGCAAACTTCTGCTACAACATTGGAAATTTTGAATGAAAGATAATACGTTTCAAGTTTTATTTAATGTGTAAGCTGCGAATTTTATATCTTCTATGGCTTACATAACCGCAACTGACTACTTTGCTTGATATTGATAAAAGAGAACGAGTATTTGTCCGTATTTGTGTTGACACTTTTGATCATGTGTGCAAGCATGTGATCATAGCTAGGGTGTTACCGGTAGAGACGTTAGTAAACATAGTTTACGAACAAGTCTTATGTTCAAGAAGCAAGAGGTTTTTATCGGTGATGTGAGATATTGTTCTCTTTGAATACATCCAAGTTCCTGGGAAGTTGTTGTTGTGTTTGTTTATTTTTTTTGTGGGGAAAAAGTACCAGTTTAGACATGTGTACAACAAACATAAATTTTACACGTTTTGTGATTGTTGTCACAAATGGTGTTCAATATTGTTAGCAAATTTCTGCAAAATAGTACGAAATGATGTATACATCTTACTCCCCTCAAACTGTCAATTAAAATACCAAATTTTCGGCAGACGTTTGAAAGGTTATAATCAAAAGAACATCTGATTTGACTGTAAAGTAATAGCTTGAAAAGTTGTACTTCCTAATGTTAATGATCACAATACAATTTTTGACTCCTATCTAAAACTATGTAAAATTATTAAAAAAACATGCCCAAATTAAAGAATCGTCTCACAAGGAAGTTTTTATCCAAACCTTGGATTACACTTGGTTTAAAAAAAATTGTTCAAGAGAACAATAGATTGTTTAAAAATATTTGAAAATCAAGTCGTCATACTGCAGTTTTTATCCAAACCTTGGATTACACTTGGTTTAAAAAAAAATTGTTCAAGAGAACAATAGATTGTTTAAAAATATTTGAAAATCAAGTCGTCATACTGCTCACTTAAATATAATCTATTGTAGTAGTTTAAACAAGGTACTGAACGGCTAACAATAAGAAGTTATGTTTCAACAGCTGCTTGTGTGGCGTGTGCCGCGAATACTGGTTTTAGCGGTTTTATTTATTGAGTTTCCATTCTTTACTAACGTTGTTTAGTTACTGTGCACACTTAGTGGGTGGCTCCACCTGAATTGTTCTTCAGTTGGTACAGAAATTAATGGAGCTGAGACCAATTGTAGAATTGCACATAATTTAGGCATCCTGCTGATGAACAGTAACTGTTTTGCTATTTTTCCAGCAGCATTCTAGTTCTGTCTTTCAGATATCTATTGCTTTTATCATCATCATCATTATTCTTTGACAACAGTATCGTCACAGATCATGGAGGCTCCTTACATTCTCATGTTTTTGTTTATACAGGAAAGGAAGAAACTGGATAATGAGCTCCATCTTCTGGAGAGACTTGACAAGAACAGAAGACGACTTGAAGTGTCCAAAATTCCTGTGAGTAGGCATGTGTAAGATAATAGCCTTGATATGTAACACTAGTCCAGGTTTATTTTAATTACGAAAAATGCCCGTTTTCTGAACATGTAGGTTTTGAATCCTGGTGTCCAACGCCTTAGACGGAAATTTGTTGTGATCATTTAACTCCAGCGAGATTTGTGACAACACACCTGTACGAGAAACACGTTTCTCAAACTATCTTGCTTGTTTCGCAGCACTAAAACTTTTGGTTCAAAGGTTCACCGAAAGAGATCATCATTTCTTAGTTTAATTAAGCTAACCTTTAGCTTGAATTCTTTGCGAAATTCTGAGAGAAACTATAAAATATTTTACTCTCGCATTTAGAGGTTTGTCATGTCACAAATTGCTCTTACCATCTCCTCAATGGAGACACGGCATAAGTAGATAACAGCAGAGCTGAACCTTATTTATCAGCCTAAATTAGAATTTCTATTGGTATAACACCTGTCAGTAAGTTCATTTCAGCTCCCGAAATAGGTCTAGTAATTTTGAGTACAAACCGAACAAATACTGTTTGGTTCCTCAAACTATATACTGAAAGGGAAAATAACCTAAGTAAGTTTCTTATCCTCCTAGCTTTGCAGCTTCTTTGAAATATAAATCCTACTTCCTCTTAAAAGTGTTCAATCTTTATTGAATTGTGCCAAAAGGTCAATTAAGCAGGAGAATTGTTATAATCATTACCTACTTACTTAATCCTTTTCATACCGGGGTTACATAAGGCCAAACTCAATGTTCTCCATTTGGATCTATCCTGTGCCATCTTCTCCATGGAACTCCATGTCAATCCTTTCTGTTTCTCTCGTTTGATAGTGCACCCCCAGGTTTCATTTGGTCTACCACAGGATCTTTTTCCATCCGGTGTCCACTTGATGGTGATCTTAGGTGGGGAGAATGAGGGCATGCACAGGATATGCTCCAGCTGTTGCCATCTTTGCTGCTGTATCTCTACTGACACAGATTTCAGACAGGCTGTCTTCGTTACTGGTGGTGTTGGGCCAGTAGATCTACAAAATCCTTCTCAGGCAGCGGGTTTGAAAGATATCCAGATTTGTGATAAATGGCTTTAGTCACTTTCCATGCTTCTGAACTGTATAGTAGGACACTCAACACATTGCTCTTGAAAATTCTCAGTTTCATTTTAGTCTTATATTTGCTGGAGCTCATCACTGGCTTAAGCTTCACAAAGGCATGTTGGGCTTTTGCCAGGCGTGATTTCACATCTTTTAAGCAGTCACCATCAGATGTCATTTTGCTACCAAGGTAGGTGAACTCCTTAACTTCCTCACTTGCCTTTTCTTTAGCGGTAATGGGCGTGGTGACTGAGCTGTGGATTTTTATTATCCTGGTCTTGTCAGGATGGATCTTCAGACCAAGCTTCAGGCTGTTTGTATCTAGGACACTGGTCTTCTCTTGTATATCCCTGTGACATGAGGACAAGAGACATTCGTCATCGGCATAGACAAAATCTTCCAGGACAGTGAAAAGTATCCATCATATGCCTCTGCACTTCCCAGTGGTTGTGTTGTTTATCAGCCTGTCCACGGCCATGACGAAGAGGAAGGGGGAGAGAATGCATCCTTGTTTTACTCTAGTTCTGATGTTAACGGGGTCAGTGAGAGTGTTACCACAGACTACAATGCAGTTGGACTCATTATACAGCATCTTGATAACTTGTACATCTTAGATGGTATTCCATAATGTCTTATGATTTCCAAAGAGATTCCCTCTGGATACAGTCAAATGCTTTCTGGTAGTAGATAAAGGTGACATACAATGAAGAGTTCCATTCTTAACTTTGTTCTAAAATTTTGCGAAGCACAAAAATTTGATCAATGCATGATTCGCCATTCCTAAAGCCAGCTTGTTCTTGTCGTAGATCTTTTTCAAGTGCAGCTTGTAGTCTCTTGAGGATGATTCTGGTGAAGTTCTTTGTTGTTATGGAGAGAAGTGTGATTCTGCACCGGTTGTCACAGTTCCCAAGATCTCCTTTCTTCGGTAGCTTGACTATGAGGCTGTGATTCCATTTATCTGGGGCTTGTTGTTTTTGCCAAATGTCATTGAAGATGGTCGTCAGCAGTCTGGGGGTTACTTGTTCCTCAGCTTTTAACATCTCTGCCATAATCCTATCTGCTCCAGGTGATTTTCTATTCTTCATACCATTGCTGGCATTCTTTACTGCTGCTTCTGATGGACTTTCAGTGTTAACTTCGAGGTCTTGCTCTGCTGGCTAGACGTTAGCTCCAGTCTTGGTTCTTCTCTATTCAGGACCTCTTCAAAATGTTCTTTCCATCTCTTAATCTTCTCCTTTTCCTCGGTGATCTGCTTGCCTTCTTTGTATCTGACTGTGGTGTCAATATTCTTGTAGCCTCCAACCAGTTCGTTCATAATCCTATGGAAGATCTTTGTGTCTTGTCGCTGCACTGCTTCCTCAGCCTCTGCAGCAAGATTTACCACATATTTTTTCTTGTCTCTGCGTGCTGAGTACTTGATTTCTTTATCCATTTTCTTACATTGTTTCCTCAGTTGGTTTTTCAGTCGGTCAGATCTTGTCTGCATCCATTTTGTCTTAATCCTCTTCCTCTTTTCGATCCTATTCCATGTTTCTTCTGATATCCAATGTTCTCGGTGCTTTATTTGGTAACCCATTGTATTTTCAGCAATTTATCTCGCAGCTTCTTTGAAGGTAGCAATGGTTACGTCTTCTTTCTCTTGCAGTATACTAAATCTGTTTTTGAGTTCACTCTGGAATTCTCTGTTCTTGTTGGGGTCCTTCAGTCTCTTGATGTCAAACATTCTCTCCATGAGGTTACCACTCTTTTAATTCCTCATTAGCTTAAGCTTGATCTTACTCATGAGAAGTTGATGATCGCTTCCAACATCGGCTGCTCTCCTAGTTCGTACGTCAATCAATGATCTCCTCCATCTCCTGTTAATTATAATCTGGTCGATCTGGTTCTTGCTGTTACTGTCTGGGGATGTCCATGTGTATTTTTGGATTATCTTATGTTGAAAAATGCTCCCTCCTACAACCAGGTCGTTTTCGTAGCAAAGGTTGGCCAACTTTTTCCCCATTATTGTTCATTTCTCCGATTCCATGTACTCTCATTGTTCTTTCTCTGTTCTTATTTTAGCTTCCAATCTTTGCATTTAAATCACCTATGAGTATAGCATGTCATGCGTTGGAACTTCTGCAATGATCTGTTGTAGTTGTTGGTAGAAGTGGTCTTATTCATTTTTTATAATCCTTATAACTTGATACTTCTCATTCATTTTTATTAAACATACATGTTCCGAGGAATAACTCTCATCTTCAGTGTATTAATAAACTGAGTTAACAAATCTGTTTATAGTGTATACAGTAGAAACAATGAAAGTATTGAAAGTATTATATACATAAGCTAAGTTACAAGCTGACTGTCAAATTCAAGTGCGTGACCTATTGGTTAAGCACCGATTTGGAGCATTTCATATCCATAGCCTCTTTGATATAATGGTATATTGCGTACCTCTATCTATTATTTGAAAGTATTCGCTATGGCAGCAGGGTTTTCCTTTTCAAATGAAGTAGCAGTAGACGAAGTTTGAACAAGCGGAGAAATTGGGCGTCGTAGCACAATCCGTTCCACATTTATTATCAACACTTGCATTCTTGTCAGCAAGGATGTTTTAGTAATAATAACAGTTGCCGGCGACGAAGCGATTCGCAGATGGCGCCGGTCGCCGGCCGAAAAGGAAAACCCTGTGGCAGGCATCTCCACATTCAAGTGATTTGGCTAAGTACTTATTGAACTGGTAATGCAATGATGTCATAAATTTCTACTCGTTTAATAGTTTCAAAGAACTGTTAAAATTGGTTGTCTATCAGCTACAGCATGATTTCAACTCCAAGAATAATGTTAATAGCCGTAACTTGTAATAGCCTGAAACAACAGAACATTTTGCCACACTGTTGCACGGACAAAATGTTGCATATTTAGAAACGCCTAAGGCCCTTCACATTTTAAAAATGGCAACAAATAAGGCAATTTTAAAATTAAAATTATGTAAAGTTAAGATACTGTAACTGCATTGTAAAACACACTGATGATGTAAGTTGTACTCCCGAAAATATGTCTGTGGAATTTGAATCTGTGTCCATTATTTTAAAAACAATTATTTATAATGAACTGACGTTTCGGGTTTGGAGCAGAGAAGCTCTCGAAGGGAAAACAATTTTTCTTTGCATCTAATTTAAATTCAAAACTGTTCTGACACTTTTGTGTTGGTTACATTTCTTGGTAGGTGCAAATTTTTCAACCTCCTCATAAAAGGCAGGAGGATGCCGAGCAGTGCCAGAGGGACCTGGAACTAGCATTTGAACAAATGTACATGAAGGAGACAGGTATTGCCTAAACTCATCATATTCGATGACATATAATTTGCACATTTCATTCAAAACTCATGTTCTCTAGGCACCTCAACGAGGTCCCAGCGGAGTCATTAGGGACCTTATCCAACGGGGACGGCGATGCCGACAACGAGGGCAAAGAACAATAATAAATACAATAACTGCACGTCGGAATGAATCAAGCTAAGCACCTGCATGAAGTTGTCGCTAAACGTGATAAGACATTTTTAGAGTTGTAGGGACGACGGGGACGCAACAGCATAAACGTTCTCTGTATTTGTTTAGCTTCATAGAGAAACATTTAATCATTTTTCTATTCACAAAGTTTAAGGCAAAGAAACAAAACCCTAATGACCTTAACAAAGAAGTAAAGGGGGAACTTGAAATGTGATATTTCTGAGCTGTCGTTCGCGTTCCCGTCCTCGTTGCTTAAGTCCCACTGGATTTCTTGATTTATTTCAGCATACGGATATTTTATGTATCCTTGGTATGCAGTAAGACGCGTGATAAGACTAACATATGGAACACCGTTGTTAAAGGGAACATACTGGTGGGATAAAAAAAAATTCTTAAAGGCAAACGTGAAATTATCGAACGGCTCGATTTTAGCATAGACAAGCATCGGTTGCTTTACTTCTTTAATTGGTCACACAACTATCATAGACGAAATTCAAACAAATTTTAGAAAACTTAAATTTTTGGCAATAATCAACATCCATGTGGCAAAATCAAGCGTGATATTAAAATGTGGGTGGTAGACTGTGATCAAATAAATACTTATGAGTGGCCTAATAATACCAAGTCCGCTATATCACTGTATTGCAGCTTATACTGGTGACATTGCCATAGCACTTGACAACCGTTCAATAATTGATGTCCCAGGAACGAACGGCAACAGCTTTTCAAGTAAGGAGTTACCTTATTTATTGTTAGTGCCAGCAAATGATAACTACAAGACAACATTGCTACATACCACCTTAACCCTCTTCATCATCACCATCAATATCTCCACCATCAAAGTGATCATCGTTGTCATCATCAATATCACCACCATCCTCATCATCATCATTGTCGTCACCATCATCACTATCATTATCATTAAAGTCATCGTCATAATCATCATCACCATCATCATCATTGTCGTCACCATCATCACTATCATTATCACCATCATCATCACCATCATCATCACCACCATCATCATTGTCGTCACCATCATCACTATCATTATCATTAAAGTCATCGTCATAATCGTCATCACAATCATCAATATTGTCGTCATTACCATAATTTTTATAATCGCCAGTATCTTCATTATCAATATCATCATAATTACCGTCATTAATAGCATCATCATCAGTAAGAACCATTTAACGCCATGTAGCTCACAGGTCACATGTAAGTAACTCCACTTTGCATTGTTTTCTTGCAAACTGTTATATTTCTTTTACTTTAGTTCTTGCTTCGTATATTTTCGCAAGTTGGCTCTAGGTCTCTTCTGGTGCTTTTGCCCTGCGGATTGTAATTCAGTGAATGTCCAATGGCATTTGATGCTGGTTTGCAATGTTTTAGTCAATCCAACCCCCTATGCAACGTAGAGTTTGCTCTTCTACGCTTTCTTGTTCTTTCCTTACTCAAGATTCTTCACTTTTTACTTTGGCGGTCCATAAGAAGTTGAGTATCGATGGGAATAATTTGTTGAGGAAGGTCTGAATTTTGTGTGTTGCTGAAGTTGTTGTTTTCCATGTTTCGTAGCCATGGAACAGCACAGATTTTACATCGCTACTGAAGACAAGGACTTTGGTGGCTTGGGTGATAGATTTGGTCTGCCAGACTAAATTTCAGATTAAACCTATTACGTAAAATAAAATGTTGGTTAAAATATTTAGTGTCAAAAGTTTCATATTTTTCTTACACATCGTGTCCTTGTTTTGAACCAATCGATTGTTATAGCAACACTGTTGTCAAATGGACCACAATGTATATTTGTAACAAACTCATTAACAATTCATTAAGTTAAAACAAAAGAAATCATAACCGTGACCATGGTTTGGAAATGTTATCTTAATTAGCATATATTTTTACGTTTCTCTTTTTTCGTTTACGCCTTAGTTTTAGTTTCGATTGAGAAGATATATCAAACACGAGAGACAGTGTTTCATCACATTTCCAAACTCCTTGAATTTCGTTAATATGTTCGGATGTGTTTTTAACATAAAAAAGAGTCTTCTCACTGAAAACAACCCATGTAGTCAGTTGATCTCTTAGTGTTTTTATCGAGCTGAGTGCTTACCAGCTGTTAACGTTTAGCTGCTGTTAAAAATGAAGGAACGTTCTTCTTTTTTAATTTTTGATCCAGTACTGTAATGTAATTGCTGTTGTTTGAATAGAGTGGCCGCCTGCCATTATTAGCCAAGCTACCTGCAATTCTGTCTAAATGTTAGTATTTCAGTTCATTTTTTATTTTGATCATAAACTTTGAACCTTGAAGTACAGAGTGCTTAATTGTGTTAAAGCTTTGTCTCATTTTTGTAACTGCACCCTGGGTATATAGCTTTATATATACTACTTGTAAATGCAATGCACTGGATTACATTTCTAATCTTTTATAAGAAATATAAAAAGTAGGAGTACTGCTTAACTAAAACTTTTCTGTTATTGTTCTTTTGCCCGACGATTCCATGATCCAGTGGGTAGAGCGTCTGACCGGTAAACAGAAGGTCATGGTTTTGATTCCCGTTAGGGACTCAGAAGTTTTTTCTTCAGAGAAAAATAAGCTTGTGTCAACACGGACGTTTCTTTTAAAGTTATTTCTAGCCTGAAGATGTTTATTCATGATCCTTTGTTGTGTTTTTCTTATTGTATAGAGTATCTGTGATGACTTATAAGTTCTGTACACTTTATGTTAGATATCTCGAAGAGGATTTTTGAGATGGGGTTAATTTTTTGTGTTAATCTTCCAGCATCACTGGGCGAACAAGCGGAAAGTACCACTGCAAGAAAACGCGAAACGGTTGGTAAAATAAGTTATTAAATAAGTTCTAAAATTATTTAGATTGGTCAATACAAGTATGTTTTCACAGCGTTATGAGACAAGTCATTTAGATAATACGTACGTATTGATTGGTCAATACAAGTGTGTTTTCACAGCGCTGTGAGGCACGTCATTTAGATAATACGTACGTATTGATTGGTCAATACAAGTGTATTTTCACAGTGCTATGAGGCACGTCATTTAGATAATACGTTCGTTTTGATTGGTCAATACAAGTGTGTTTTCACAGCACTGTGAGGCACGTCATTTAGATAATACGTACGTTTTGATTGGTCAATACCAATGCATTTTGATTGATCAACACAAGTGTGTTTTCACAGCGCTATGAGGCACGTCATTTAGATAATACGTACGTTTTGATTGGTCAATACCAGTGCATTTTGATTGATCAACACAAGTGTGTTTTCACAGTGCTATGAGGCACGTCATTTAGATAATACGTTCGTTTGATTGGTCAATACCAGTGTGTTTTCACAGCGCTATGAGGCACGTCATTTAGATAAGGCCATAGATTTCAAAAATGGCCCATTGATTTTGAAATAAATGGGCCATTGGCCCATGGGCCGTTCAGTCCTTCCTAACCCCTGCTTTTGATTGGTCAATACCAGTGTGTTTTCACAGCGCTATGAGGCACGTCATTTAGATAATACGTACGTTTTGATTGGTCAATACCAGTGTGTTTTCACAGCGCTATGAGGCACGTCATTTAGATAATACCTACCTTTTGATTGGTCAATACCAGTGTGTTTTCACAGCGCTATGAGGCACGTCTTTAGATAATACGTACGTTTGATTGGTCGATACCAGTGTGTTTTCACAGCGCTATGAGGCACGAAAGTGGCGTTAGCGATATGATTGGCTGTCTCCAAGTTAAAAAAGCGGTTGATTTAGAGAAATTTTATTTGTTTTTAAAAAACCAATTTTAAACTCAGCTTTGTTTTGTTCTTGTTTTTGATTGACAACTGGAAGATTCATGTCATCATTGTTTCATTTCGTGTTTTCGTTCTTGGCTCATGTTTTTCGACTGTACAGTGTTCTTTAACTGTTTTACTAAATTAAAGTTTTCAATTCTTGGTTTTCACGCAATCCCAAGAGACACAAAAGACAATAGACATAGTGGCCATGGTTTCCCAAACAAATTAAATAAGCAAAATTCTTTGTGAAATAAAGTACACCAACATGGCCGCCATGACGTCAGGTGAAAACCGGCATAAGTTCCGTTTCGGAAAGTCAAAATTTGAGTTATTCACTCTAAATTGAAGTATCACGAAACCTATGTAAAATTCAAGCACGTGTCAGGAAATGACGTCAAAACTTTGAACCAGTTTCTGCACCGAGACATCCCATTGTTATGCCAGCCAGTTTGGTGTCCCTTATATTATGATTCCAAGAATCTCAAAAACTTGATGTTCTGTTTAGCGGAAACTGGACGCCCAATCTGCAGTACGAAATTAGAATTCCATTTTCATTTGTCGAACGCAGTAATTTGACTTTGTTGCTAGTAAAAGTAGTAATTACTACTTTCAGTTTAAGTCCCTCTATCGCGATTTTTTTAATCTTTTAAATGAAAAGTAGAACTCTTTAGTAGGACTGAATTTAGAAAATTAAACACTTTTTCTCGTTTCCTGCTATGTTTTTCGAGTCTTGAAGCGTGCAAGTAAGACTGCTGTCGTCTTTCACCGAGTGATTATGAAGTGTAATGGCGTAGGAGAAGGTTCTTTTATAGCTTTCGGTTGAATATTAACACGATCAACACAATTTTATTCGTTTATGGCCTAAAACATGGCGATAAACAGAGAACTTTAGTTTGAAGTGCTTTGTTTGTAACGTTTTTCCTTGTAAAAAACTAATGACAGTGAAGGAAGTTTTACTACTGTTACGTCACAGGTACCAGTCCACTACTGCTCGGTCAAAATTTAAATTCCAAACTTCTTTTGATAACAAAGCATACTTAGGTACGGAATAGACCATTTCACAGTTCCTAAAAGGTAACCAAGCTAGTCTACATGACGCTGAGGAAATAATAAACGTGGTAATCAGTGTCGTTCTTATGGTAATTATTTCAACTTCTCTAACTGTGTCAAGTCTACCTTAGCATCAGCTTTATGTAGAAACTTGGTTACCCTTTGGGAACTGTGAAATGGTCTATTCTTCAGTTTTTAGAATTCTGAATAGTAAAGCGCCGCTATAATAAAAATAGAAATTTCTACCTCCACGTGACTCAGACAAACAGAGGCATGTTTGACAAAATAATCTGTAGAAAAGGTAGCGATCTTGTAATTAAAAAGAGAATCATTATTAAAGTTGAAATAATTTGTGGTCGGGTCAAAATATTGATTTAGCCGCCACCCGATTTTACGATAGATGGTTTGTTTGTCTTGGTCATGACGTAATTACTACGCTGCGTTGTTCATAGATGACAATAGTTTTCATCTGAAAGATAAAAATAATAGCGATATAAGAACTTTAACATTACTTCAGTTCTGCTGTACTCATTTGAACAACCTATAGACTCCTCCTCCTGGTGATAGCAGTGAAGGCACCAGCATTGGAACAGAACAGCCGAGCGTCGCTGTTGAGCTGGAAGAACAGGACCGTGATATTCCATCACCAGAAGTTGCCGCTGTTCAGCCGGCTGTTGGTAAAGATCATCAAGGTACAACACATTAAATATTATTGGGTTAATAACTGACAACTATATCCCGGAAGGAAGGTGAATATTGGTAGATACATTTTCCAAATTATTTTGATAAAATAATGTACTTTCTTTTAAAACCAATACTATTTAACCTTATGTCAGTTTTTAGCTAGCCGGCCATTTTGTGACATTTGTTTACATTCGATGGGTTTTTTATTTGAAGGGCACTCACTTGAATAGTCAGAAAGAAAATTTGTTTATTCTTACCAGCAAAGATGAAAAGACAAATTATGTTGCTGTGTATGTGTTCGCTGGATTAGTTTCGTATTTTAAAGAACGATAATCTCGTCTGCAACTAATGGCAAACTTGACGCCTTGTTGACATCTCTTGCAACAACAACAACAACAGCAATAAAAAAATGGTTATTTCAACAACCTCGCTGTATATTACAAATCAAATTTGTAACTAATACAAAATTGTAGTTGTTTGACACCCTAGATAAAAAGCTAATCTGGTTCGGTTTTTTAGCTGACACATAAAGCTAGAAAATCAATTAATACTGTAATTGTTGACTTTGCATTTTTATGCGCGCTAGTTGTGGTTTTTTTGTAATAGTTGGGAGCTGAATGAACAGGGGCTAATCATAGTTTGCGAAAATGGATATCGGTTGGTTTAGTAAATATTAATTAAAGGGAACCTGAACTCTAAAGTTATTTTTTGATATATAAACCTAAAACTGTTTGAGTTTCACAAATGTGTTTTTATACCGATTTCTCAGTCCCTGTCCTTAGAAATGAATAAAAAAATGTGCTAGCTCTTGACTAAGGAAGACGCCATATTTGCGCCCGCGATCTAACAACATCGTCACGATATGACGTCACGACGTTAAAATGTTACGTTCCATTCTTTTTGAAAATCTGTAAACATTTTATGAAGGTGATTTTAAGCAGATATAGCTTTATAGAAATGAAATGTCTCTACTTTATAATTTCACTAAAATGCGGTAGACATTAGGATTTCACGTTGTGACGTCAGGAGCACCTGTTCTGAGCCCGCGTTAAAGTGCAGTATGGCACCCTACATAAGGCTTTACTAGCCCTTTTTGTAATATTTTTTTCAAAATACAGATCAGCGGATCACTTTAAAATCTACATTTTTCGAATTTCAAATATATGCATTTCAACATATCAAAAAATAATTTTGTAGTTTAGATTCCCTTTAACGAATAGATTGTTGTAAACTGTCTTATTTAATATTAGTAGACCCATTATTTGGGGTCTAGTTTTAGTCGTGAAGCGTAGAAACGATGGTTGGTTGTCATAATATATAAGTTTGTGACTTACTTAGACATAAACACTTCGATATTTCAGCGACAGACCTATCGATATCGATTTTCTGAAAAAAAAAAACGAAACAACATTAAAAAGTAATGCTGCTACCTTAAAATGTAAATCTATTTTTGATAGTTTTGATTAATTCTTGTCTCAAAGGGCTTGTGTTAGGGTTGTTTCCATGGTATCGAGCCCGTTTTCCACTAGATACTACACTAACAGATCAACAGACTGCATTGCTGGTGTACTGTATAAGGTTTGCTCTCATGGTGGCAAGCCCATTTTTGGCTCAATAATGCACTAACAGATTAACCTACTGCATCAAATGTGTATGTGCAAGGGTTATTTGAAGGGAATGGAGCCCATTTTTGGCTCGATAATACACTCACTGCTCAACTTACTGCATTGAGGGTGTAAAGAATAGGATTGGTAACAAGCCCATTTTTAGCTTAATAATACTCTTAACAGATCAACAGACTGCATTGAGGTTTCCATGGTAACAAGTAGTTTCCAAGGCAACCCACTCAGTACATTCTCCTTAAGAGGTACTAATCTTCATTTGCAGATCCTCTGAAACGCTTGTTAGAAAAAATCCAAGGGCAAAGAAGTCGTTGGAAAACTGAAAAGGAATTTGTGCAAGGTATAGATTCACTCAGTGGTACCTAGAGCATAAAGTTAAAAGTGATTTTGTTCAAAAAAAGAAACATAACTATTATATTACGACAACAGGCAATATTTTCATTAATTCTCAACATTTTCTATTTCCTGTGCCGATTATTTATGTGCAGCAGAAGAACTAAGTGAAGGGACGTTAACAACTGAAGAAGGAACAGACAGCCCGAGGTACGATACCAATAATAGAGTAATAATATTAATATTAACAATAATATTGATAATATTTAACGATGACAGTTTTAAGCATTCAAAAGATCTCAATCCTGCAACTTTTATTTTCTTAGTAAAAGTTTATATTAAAAGAGATTTGCGAAATATTTTAATACTGAAGTTAAACGCTAAAAATTTCTTAAAATCCATTAAGAAAGGTTAAAAAGTTAAAAAGTTAAAAGTTAAAAAGTTTAAAAAACGACGACGTTTCGGCGCAAACACAACGCCATTCTCAAGTCAAATG
>JAOBAY020019174.1:0-34008 GCA_025331085.2 Zoanthus sociatus | reverse complement strand
TTAATCAATTTTAATGGATTTTTTTTGTCTTTTTTTTCAGATTAGACATTAGTTTCTAAAAAATATTTTCATTTTCCCTCCCCCCCTCTCTACTTCGCTATGAATTTCATGGTAAATTGTGTCCATCTTTTTATTAATCATTTTGATTACAATTGATTAAACGATTTAACACAAAGAAAATATATTAGTGTTTTTTATTACATTGAAATGTGACCTATAATTCTATATTGGTTTATTTGGGTGAAATAAATGATTCGAGAAAGTAAACTGCGTTTCCATTTTGATGCATTGAGGAAGAGACATGTTTTTATTGTATGTTGTGAACGTGAACGTGGACCTGAACCTGTTTGATTTGTTAGATAGGAAATAAAATTCTTAATAAAATTGACAGGAGAAAAATCGTCTTTATACGGATGTGGAGCAGCCTTCCAGGTTTCGATTCCTTTGACGTTTTTAACGAGGGTGTGTATTTCGTCTTCTTCGTCTGGAGATATTAATAATAGCGTTTTATAGTTTGTTTCTGCATGTAACATTAATTTTTGTAAACTTACTCCTCGTTTTAGATTTTGATTTTTGAAGTT
The DNA here is from genome assembly GCA_025331085.2 of Zoanthus sociatus. Classification (NCBI taxonomy): domain Eukaryota; kingdom Metazoa; phylum Cnidaria; class Anthozoa; order Zoantharia; family Zoanthidae; genus Zoanthus; species Zoanthus sociatus. The sequence continues at coordinate 33,427 of JAOBAY020019174.1, read as the reverse complement.
GAAGCTTTGATTAAAAGAATTTTCTTCATTTAGTAATTTCGAGAGTTCTTCTGCGACTTCTTTTGTCCCGAAATAGGATTTTCCAGTTTGTGGTTGATGTTGGATTAATCCCATGGTATTGAAAATGATTCGAATGGTCTCTTGATCAATTTCACAGTCTCCTTCGACGTACCATTTTGTGATTGATTCATGAATTTTAGAAACATGGAAAGCTCTTACCAGTGCACAAATAGGTTTCAAAAATTCTCGTGGAAGATTTAATGTGTTGAGTAAACTTTCGAGAGTTGGATTTGGTACAGATTTTTTAATCATAGTTGGAACATCGTTTCCAAATAGGTCATGCTCGTTCAAACCTAATGGAACAACAAAAGTGCTTTTTGGAAGCCGTAGTAAGAATTGAGTGATTTCGTTATCGGGCCAGTTTCGTGGTTGTAATATACCAACGCGATGATGAGAGCCAAGCGTGATTAATGACTCTTCTAATTTTGATTTGATGGGTGGTTGTGTTAGAGTTCGACGTAGCGATGCAACAAAGCGGCACACGGCATCAAAATTATTGATATCAAGAATTTTATTGATGATGTAAGGTTTAGATCGATAAAACTTAATGACGTTTTGTGGAATAATAGAATTTGAAGAAGAGGAGTGATAAATTTCATCTGGAAGAAACGATGACATGATTTCTTCAGTGGTGAATTTCTCGTTCAACTGTTGCATTGTTGGAAGATTATAATCTTTTAACCATTGGACGAATTCAACAATTTTAGATAATACAGCGGGATCTAATTTGAATTTATCGTAGGTACGCTCTAAAGTTGCAAGATTACCGGTACTAAGTATTCTAATGGTTTGACGCGCTTCATTTTCTTTGGTTCCATTTTCTGCAAGTACTTCAGAACATTCGAAACAACCTTCCAATACGATGTCGTCATTAACCAGTTTAGCCAGCCGCTGAATGTTTTTGTATTTCGTGATATGTTGTGAACGTAATTTAGCTTTTCGAATCCCACTTCGATATATGTCTAGGTCTCGTTTGAGACAGGAATCTAATCGAATCTTTTCGATTTTTTTGTTTTTTAAAACCCTTTTACAGATAGCCGCTACACGTTCCCCTTCTTCTTTGCGTTCCTTAAAGATGTGTTGGTAACGATACAAATCTGCTTTACGTAAAATCTCTGGACATTTTATAGATAATATGTTACCATTCCAAAATGTATAAATTGATAAAGGATGAACGAGTGGAGCAGGTAATGGTATTTCTTCCACCTCTTTCTCCTTCTCCTCTTCGCCCTCTGAATTCATTGTTTGAAACGTTATTAGAAATCCACTTTGATCGATTTTTATTATTTTTGCGTTTACGATTTTGTTTCCGATATGTAGAGACATTTTGTCAAGTATCGTGTTCTCGTGTAAGGATTTAGACTTTTATTCTTATACATATATTAATGTAATCACGGTTCCATTATATAAATAAGGGAGAATACGTTTTCATATTCATTCACTTATTCACTCAGTTAGTCCAGAAGAGGAGTGGACGAAACGTGTTGATAATAATATGAAATTTGAACCGAAATATTATTTTCAATTTGTGTGGGATGCCGATGCCCAACTTTTTAAGGATCCTAATCCATGCCAGGATTATGGGGAAGTGTATAAAATGATTCCGGGAGAAGCTACGTTGTTTGACTTATCTATTATTGATGAGAAACATCCGGTATGGAAAGCGTATTCGAAAGCTTATTCTAAAGTACTGGAATTGACAGAGAAAGATCAAATAGAAATTATACCAACTATGGGCATTCCTTTGTTTGTTACGACCTGTTTTTACGAGGAATATGGTCATAACATGCAATCTATAATTACAGATTTAAATTATGGACGTCTGATCGATGAACAATTAACTCCTTTGAGTGCACATCATGTGAAACTTACAAAACAGATGATGAATCTCGTGTATGGGAATTTTACTTTTAACGATTTGGAATTAAATTTTGAAGTAATTCCAGAGACGTGTTTTGATGATCGAAAAGTGTCACGTGAAATTCTTGTTGGTAATTTACCAGTCATTGCCGTAGACAAGTGGAATCCTACCTCAAATAAAGCTTCGATGTTAGAACAAAAATTACAAAATGGTTGGATGATGAATAAAAACACATCTATGACAATGATGAGGAGGATGGAGGAAGAAGATCAAGGAAATGAAACAGAAAAAATGAAAAAAGAGTTGGATAAATTTTATGATAACTGTAAACTTGATATTTCCAACATGATGCGTCATCAATATTTAGCGTTGATGTTCAGACATTTTTTTAATCATGAAAGAATAATGCGTTTTCGTACTAATTGTGATCTACCCAAAACACAACGACGTCAGCGTGCTCGTTTCCATAAAAAAGTCATGGAGTTTGAAAGTAGCAATGCCTGTATTCATCCCATGAATATAATCGGAGCCAAGACTGTAAAGACGATGTTTAATAGTAAAAATAATAAAATGCGCACGAATATAGAGTTTCAGCTCAAATCAAACAATAATATAATAAACCGTGCAAAGTCGGATAGAATTTTGGTGTGCGGTACTCTGGCTCCAATAATAGAGGGACCTTGGGGAAATTACGATTGTGTGCTTACAAAAGACGTTTTTAAACAACATTGTAAAAAAGAGGAAGAACGGTTCAAGAATCGAAAAAAGAAAGATAGTAATGCCATACAGTTTGGTGTAGAACCGTCTAAGGTGATTTTTAAAAAAGAAGAAGAAAAAAACTTGGAGACGGACGGTCAAGAAACCTATAACGTCAAATTTAAGGACGCTATAAAACATAACATCAACATCATTGCTCCTGATTGTGATGCTCCTATACCCATTCGAGTTGGTCATATGCGTTATGAATTCATTGTTTTAGCTATGTACCTTGGACATTTAATCGAAAATTATCGCGAGAAGAATGGGTTAAAGAGGTTCGTATTACCGGGTTTGCATGCAGATATAATTAAAAACGTTGCTTTTGCTTCGGTTCATTTTGAAACGAAACATAAATTATCTTTAAAACCAGGAGGTATGGTAAAATTGAATTCGTTTATTACTTCGATGCGATTTAATGATAATAATAGTCAAGAAATGGAGTATAGGAAATGGAGTAAAGCGTTCTTTAAACCGGGATCCGTTGCTGAAAGTCTCAATGAAGATTTTATTAAAAAAGTTCTCGAAAAAGATCGGGTTCCAGTTCCTTTATATGTTGTTAAGGGAATCAATTGGTTTGTGTCCAGGAAACCGGACGTCTACATTACTGCTATGGACGCTGAAGATTATCTCAACGCCATGCATTCGTCGGCGTACGTGACGGCGGGAATGACTATTTCCCTTAAAGATGGAGAACAACTCGATCTTATTCCAGAAACTAAAACCAATAAAACTTATCCGTTGCATATTTATCCCAGAGATATATTTTGTAAAACTTGGAGTGCCGATAATGAAACTACTGCTGAGGATATAAAATCGAGTATTAGAGAAAATTTGGAAAATTTCCTTGAATGTCAAGATCGTACCATCGACGACGTGAAGGCCGAGGATCTGGAGAGTACACTCAATGAATGCAATCGACATTTGATATCTGAAGATATTATAAATCAATTGTATGTAGAGTATAAGCTCGAGAGGAAAATTGAAAAAGATAGTCCAGTGGAATTGCGTTTACTTACTCCTCCATTGGAGAATCGAAATAAAAGAAAAAATATAGAAGCTATGAATTTTGATGATAATGATGATGACAATGATGACGTCAAATCTATCAAAAGGCAACGGGTATCGAATAATTCTTTTCGACACAGAAATGAAATAAACACAAGCGAAGTGGAGGAGGGTGAAGAAGGTGATCAGGAAAACAATGAAGACGTCAATATAGACTCGGGTGGAGAAACCGCTTGTGAAAGTAATGATTCTAATGGAGAAGACGATGATGATGATGAAAATGAAAAAGCGCAAAGGAGGAACGCTAAAAAGTTTTGTTTAAGGGAAATTCAAGATTCTGAACTGATTAGAGATAAAAAACTTTTAGTGTTTGAAAAGCAAAATATAAAAAAGAAGACAACTAAATCTGCACAACGAAATATGACAGATCCAGAAATTAAAAATGTAGTGAAGGAACTTTTTACTCTATATAAATTTTCGTTTCCTTGTAAACCTAAAGATTTAAGTAATGATAAACTTGGGAATGAGGTGGCAACCATGAGTGATAAAGAAGAAATGTGTAAAATAATTAACATGAAACTAAAAAAACAATTAAACCAACGTTTGTAATATACTACATCTAAAAATAATAAAAATTATTCTTAGTCGAACTACAGTTCACTTATCTTTATTGTAAAATCGGTAGAACTCGTCTTTAAACATTTTAATAAAACACAATCATTTTTTATAGTAATTGAGGTCTTTTTAGGACCGTCATGTATAGTATTACATAAGAGGCAAAATCTATTAGTATTTACAAAAAAACGATTATGTCCTGGATGTTTTTGAAAATTAGATCGACCATCGTCTTTCATCCATAATAAAAACTTTTGAAGGATTTCATCTACTTCATAACTGTTCAAATTTGAAAACATATTTGGTGAAAGATCAGTCACGTTACCACTTGCTGAGGTTGCTGAAGAGGATGGCTTCAATGCATCGTGAGCTTCAGGGTCATCTTGATAAACTTGTAGACGTTTTCCTGTAATAGAACCTACCCTATGAAAGTTTATGTGGCATAATGCACTTTGAATTTGATCAAACATACTAGGTTCTTTGTCATTATTATCTAAGTTGTTATTTTCTTTATATGGAACGAGGCGTCGCTGACCAAATTTGTATGCTCCAGGTAATCGAAAAGTAGAAATTTCATCAATGAATATTCTTCTATCTATTTTAAAAAAAATTGAATAAAAGTCTCGAATATCTTTTTTGTCTGCAAAATTCACAACGTAGCGTTGATTGTTTAAATAAATGGCATACTTTTTCTTTTTTGTGGCAAAAATAAATATTCTCTCGGTTGGATGGGTTTCAGAAAGATTTGATACCTCTAGTGTTGAATCCCATAAAGTAAGATAAGAACCTTTATTCTCTCGTACCAATCGAATTGCTTTTTTGACGAGTCGATGATATGCATAAAAATTTTCTACATAGGTGTTTTTTGGTAAGTGATAATGAATGTGCATAGAAGTTTTGATCTTTCTTAAAGTGAGATTATCTTCTCTTCCTCCCTCTTCGCTCTTTGATTCTGGGATAAAAACATTTCTTGTACATAGATGAACATTCGATTGGTTTAGATTTGAAGAAGAAGTGAGAATTTTGATATTCAATAATCTTTGTATTAATTTATCAAAGTCTTTAAGTATGAGCTCTGGATTGATGATCCGTTCGTCGGCATCATAGTCAAAAGGAATCGTGTACATGGGTAGAGTTTTATTTATTACTTCTCCATATTCGTATTTTCCTGGGCCAAAGATTTTTATTGCAGTCAAAGCTATCTCTATAGGTCCGCTAAATAAACTATATGAGTAACCGTGTTTTTCTGGTTCTCGGTATTGTATCAAGACCGGAGTTGACGAAAACGTTGGAACGGGCGTTTGAAAGATGAGTTCCCAAGCTAGGATAGAATCAAAATGAGGAGGTGGTCTATTAGCTGTATATGCCAATAATACATTTTTGTGACCTGTTTTTCCATAATATTGGATGAAGTCAGGAGGTAAGGTACCATCGATTTCTCCAAATCCTGTTTGTGCAATGGCGTATTGTATGTTAGTTTCAGAACTATTGTCTGTTTCGTATCCTGGTAAAATGGTTTCATTGTCAAAAAAATTATTATCGAGAAGTGTTCCATCATCATGTTCTGATAGCTGAAAAACTTTATCAGAAAAATATGATAGTGTGTCAAAAATGGTACAGAGTTTTTTGGGATTCAGGGACTTTGGGGAGATTTTTTGTTTTTTTTCTTCTTCAAGAGAAGTTGTTTTTACATGCCGTTTTCCAGAAATCCATTCGTAAAAGTGATTATCCCGATTAGTTTTACTTTCATATGGAATAAATTCATATTGATAAGGTATACCTTTGAACCTGTACGAAAAGGTAGCCGTACCCTCGAGTGTGAATTTTCCCAGTTGATTATTGATACTCAATAGATTGAGAACGGTTGTGAATCTGTCGTCTTCAGGAAATATTCCAAAAGTTTCAAAGGGGATTTCTACGTCAGTAAGAATAAGCGCTAAATCACCTTGTTCGACGCCAAGATACCCGATTCTAATGTCTCCATCAATGTCTGATGAAACAAACCGAAAACTAGTAATTACGTTATAATCATTATTGGAATTAGGTGTTTTATCGATGATAATGATTATCACCACCATGACGAAATTGAATTAATATTCAAGATTTGCACACACTCGGTTAAATAGTTGGCTAATAAACCGATTTCTTTAATGAAACGGTTTCGATCGGAAGTCCCGTGTTTTCGAATTTCAGAATAAAGTGCCTTTCTCACCATGTATTCGGACCAGAGTTTATAATTGTATAATATCCAGCACGCTGCAGGTAATCGATTATCTTTATCTGTTGGAATACTTATGTAACTTGATTTCCAATGGCTTATCGTTTCAGTATCCTCGATGAGTGTGAGTAAAAGCTCTATGGCATCTTTGTTATTGTCATCATACTTAACACGTAGTTCATCTTCTCGTAGATTTATTCCTAAGGTTTTCATTTCTTCTCGAAAATAAAGGTAGGATTTAAAAGAAAAGTAAATGTTGGGAAATTTAGAATGCGTCAAAAGGATGGAGCCAGGAGAAAACACAGTATCCATGGGAAATCCGAAGCAACAACTTTCCAGAGGATTCTTATCTGGAAGATGCTTTTCAAACCTATCAAATACGCGTTCAGATAGATATCGATTAATATCTTTTGCTACAGAAACTAAGTCGCGACTTTTGTCGTGGTCAGGTTTGAATAATATGATGACTAACAACGTTTCAAGGTAGACTTTGAATGCATGGAATATGGGTTCGTTTTTATGTTTTTGATCGGGTTTCTCAAATAGTTTTTTCAGTACTTCATCTTTGAACAGAGATCTTTTCCATAATTTACGATGTGAATAGATTTCTAACTTCTGGATGATTGCGTCTCTTTCGCAAAATTGGACGGGTTGATACGCAAAAAAACGATCGATGCCTTTGTTTACTACATTGCACGTCTGGTCGTTCACAAAATAACCTGATAATTTTTTAGGTTGTTTTCCATTTGAATTATAATCGACATAATGAAAAAAACTCATGCGGCCGTCTTCATTTCTTTCTTCAGAGACAAAAGCAACAGAATGCATCTCTTGTTTTGAGGTTCGGATTGGTACAAGTGGGTTTCTCGGCCATTGTGAAAAGATGTATTCTATTTCCGTTTGATCGTCATTTGGTTGCGTGTGGAAAAGTCCTTCTTTGAGAAGAAGAAGATAAAGATTTTTTTCGAGGTGAGTTGGTTCTGATGATGACGGTAATGCAGTCATTCCTACGTATTCAGTCATTTTTCCATGGAAAATTTGGGTTTTGATAGGTTTGTCTTCACACATCTCATAATGTTTTTGAGTAAGACGAGTAACTTTGTCTTGAAGAGCATCTATAGTTTTTTTAATGTCACATTCATTTTCTTTTTCCTCTAATGTTTTTCCCATACTTTCCCAAATTACTTTATAAAAGATATTTGCGTCTAATGTTTCACACATTAGTTTCTTCTCTTGGTATTCTAAAAACATTTCTTGAAGCGAAGAGGGAGAAGAAGGAAAAGATGCCATCTTTTCGATATCTATTAAAATGTATCGTGGATTCGTTTACTGTTCTAATACGTTGGTGCACCAGGAAAACGAAGCGTCACACTTATCCTCTGATACCGACAAAATTCGATTTTGGAGAAGAAGAAATACACGAAGGAGAAGATGAAGTTAATAATATTTATGTAAAGTATGTACCTGTGCCGCAAGAAATATTTTCAATTAAATGAAAAATTATTATTGTTCTGTTTTTTCTCACTCTTCTTCTTCGCCACTTGATCGGTTTTGGTCATTACTAGTGAGATTATTCTTTAAAAGTATGTACTTTGTTGTTTGTTTTTTTTTTTGTAATGTTTTGAAAATATTGGATACAGTTATTCCAATTAATGATCCGGCAATTCTAAGTAAAAAATATGTCCCGTGACCACGAATGAGTAAAAATATAAGGTATACGTATAAGATTTCAAAGAATACATGTATGGTACGATTGCTCAACCATTTAATAATCTCGTTGTCGCGTTGGAAAAATTTCGTAGTGGTGCGTTCTAAATTGGTTTTGTTTCTCAATGTTACAGATATGGCGAGCGTTTTGATACCGTGTAATATGAAATGAGTTAGATTTTTTTCGGCAACTTTGGGCCATAACGTGTTATAATATTCATAGAAAAATGAAATGGCTACAATGAAATAAATCAAGGGAAGTACGCATATGATGAACCATCTCTCTATAGTTGCTATAGTTTCTCCGTGCATTAGAACAATTTTGTTGCTGATTTGGGCAATGAGGCTGCCGAGTATAGCGGATATGAAGGATACGAGAGCGAAATGAGTAATCTTATATATGATGTAATAGTTGGCAACGTACATCGCTTCGGCCATCAAAAGATCGATGAACACAAAAGTAAAGAAGGGTTGTTTATCACCGTGAATGTTTTTCCATTTAGCAGATATGTACTTGTGGAGATACACAATGACGTTGGCTAAAAATGGGGCAAAAAAATCGTAGACAACTGGCTTGAAATTAGAAACGGTTTTGTCTTGCCTGAGTACAAACAGAGTTATAGTGCTTCCGGTAGAAACGATGCAGATAGAAAACAGCACCATCAATAAGATTTTACTCTTGAATGTATTTAGTAGTGTTGGGTTATCGAGCGATGAGCGTAAAAGCTCAGAAATTATTAACAATACAATAAAAATGGAAGTATCTTTAAAAATTCCTAATTTTAACAGTAATATAAATACGTGAAAACTGTTGGTACTTATAAAAGTTCCCATCAGGCTGATTAGAAAGGAAAAAAACGGTGCTCTAGCTTCATCTATTTTGGCATTGAGTTGTTTTAAAGTGGACTTGGAGAAAAAAATAAAAGTAATTATAAAGCCAAGAAGCGTGATCAATATAGTTCGAGTAAGATCGGTTGAAGTAAGAATTCCTTTGTTGTCATATTCTTTAAAAGAAGAGTTTAAAATGGGAAGTTCAATAAGTAATACAACTAAAGCTACTACTAAAAGGAAGCAGAATAACCGAATTACAGAGCTAAAATTTCTCATTTTGAAAGATGATTGGACTCTTTTTTTTCAACTTCTTATACAGATTAATTACATGCGACAGTTAAATATGATGATAATGGCTCACAACTGTTCACCTCAGATTGCCGAGATTCTAAATTTGTTAATTAATAAAGAACTTAATGGAAAACTAAGTCGTCGCAAACAATTACGAAAATATAAAAAATATATTGATCCCTTTGATGTCTATCTCGGTATTAGTAAAATGAATGAAGAAGATGAAAAGAAAGAATTTAAAGACAAATACTTAAACAAATCTATTATGACGTTTTTATTGGAACTCAAAGATTTAATTATGATTTACAAAAATATTGATCAAGAAAAAACAAACAATCTTTCTTTAACGCATCCACCACCGTACAGTTCCTCTTTTCCTTTTTATCATTCAATTCCAATTACTAATAATATGAACAATGTACAACCTAATGCTCCAAATTTTACATAAAATATAAAAATATATATCTATTCTATACAATTTGAGGAACGCATTTTAATCCCGTGTTCATTTAGTATTAGAGCCGGTCTGTCAGATTCCTCTTTAAATACTCCTTTTTTGTAAAATACTAGATAACGTTCTCGGTATTTATAAGAAGCATTTCCATTTTCACAAGTGTATAATACTAGTAATCTTCCTGTAAAATAAAGTACTTTAAAATCGATTTTATCAAAGAGTCTGTTAAGTTGTGTCACTGGGGAAAATAAATGTCTTACGATGTTTCCTCCAAAATATGCGGTTTCGGAGTGATTGGTGGTAACGGCGAGATAACTTAATTGATCCCTGTAATTTTGCGTCTTTTTTTGTAATGTAATTTTATCTACTACGGGCGTTTGGGAGGTGACGAGTAACGAAAACATAAGAGTAGAATTAGGGCGTATAAACTTATGAAAATAGTTTATTTTATTGTGGAATTTAATATGCACACAATTGTGATAGATGTAATGGACATCATTATCTGCTCCTAATATCCATTCGTCGTCCGTTACTATAGTGTTTAAGAAAGACGTGACTGGTTTTTGAGACGATTGAGATTGAGATTGAGCCGGATCTGGAAATTCGTACGGTTCTCTGCATTTTTGTTCTGAAACAGAAACGGTGACAGGATGTTGACAATTTTTACCTGAATACTGATCTTCACAACGACATTCATAATCTTTGGGATTGGTGGGAGATCTCAAACATTTTCCACCGTTTTCACATGGTTTAGATTCGCATGGATTACCCGAATAAGTGTGTTCGCAACGTTGGCCTTGATGCAACCAATCACATATACAAATAAAACCTTTATCTTTTTGAGGGACACAAGTGCCTCTATTTTTACATGATTTTAACGAACAGTATTGCTTCGATTCATCGATTTCGCAATATCGCCCTCGAAATCCGGTTTTGCAAACGCATTGACCTCGGCCTTCGTAGTAGACGCATTCTCCAGCAGAAGAACAATGTTCATTTCGAGAACAGATACTCTCATCTCTATCGCGATATTCACATCTATGTCCGTAGTACCCGTTTTCGCATATGCATTCCCAACCCGGGTCAGCATCAATTATTCTACAAGTTGAATGTTTTCCATTGCACCATTCTTCCCATGAACAGGGTGGGATCTCTTTTTCGCATTTTGTCCCTTCGTATCCATCTATACATTCACATTTATACTGTCTATCTGGTAGGTTGATACACTGAAACGTGTTACTGTCTTCGCATCGGTAAGAACAGGGTGACACATAACTGTAGCAGTCGCGATCATTATTGCATGCAACATCAACAGGAAATGATTGGTTCTGTGAAAAGTAACACATGTTTCCAAGACATTTAGCACGGAACTCTTCTCGCTTGCTACTGGAAGCAGCGTGAGGGTTATTATTTATATATACATACAAACCTACCACAAAAACACAGAATAATACTACTACGGTAGTGAAGAGAAAGGTGATAAGATGCGATAAAATTCTCGTTTCTCTTAGAGCTTTTTCTGGAGTATTGCTTTCACATTTGACCGTTGAAGCCATTCTTATGAGAGGAAAAAAACACAAATCTTTTTGTCTTTCGTTTCGAGTTTTACCCGATCAAATTATCAAATGTTAATATGTTTCTTAATAGTGTAATACAACAAAGAAAAAATACAAAAAATAGTGACGACGGCACCAAAGAAGAAGGTTAGAATATGTAATAAATATCTTATCTCTCGTAAACGTTTTTCCGTAAACATATTTTTCATGTACTTATTTATTTAAAAGCTAATACTTTTCTTGACAATGATGTACAATAACAAAAACAGTATGGTAAATAGCGTTAATCCAATGATTCGTATTCCCGTTTCTTTTATCGTTGGAACCTCGATTTCTAAACGTTGAATAAAAAAATGAAAAATGAAACTAGTTGTCTTATGACGTCCTCCCCAACTCTTATCGATTTTGAGTGCTTCGTTGGCAGTCGAGCGTGTACAATAAGTATATGCGAAGGGCATATAATCCAGACAATATAGACCTCGAACGATATCAGTGTGCAGTATTTTATCTTGAATCAGTTCAAAATTATATTGGATTCTGAAGCGATTGCCAGGATTGCCTGATACGGTAAAACAAAAAGAATTTTGAGCCCGTTCGCATCCGTAGTTACTTATGTCATGGCACCGATAAGTATTCATTTGGGCATTCAGTTCCGTCCAGGGCATGATACAAATTATTTCATCATGTGTCACTGGAACAGTTTCTTTAGACGTATAATAAAGGCCAGTCGAAACTTGAAGTGCTATAGGTAACCAAGTAGAATCATTTCGCAAGACGGGGATTTGGTCCCGTGTATAAAAACGCTGATTTTCAAAACCGCCATCTCTCGATATACATGTTATCCCTTCTTCTGTGCAACTACGTTTCCAGCCATAAGAACATAAACGCCAAAAATCGTATTCGCTTTCAGAAAAGTTGTAGAAATATTTATTTATTTCTTCTGTATTATCTCTAACACACTCGTTAGAGGGGGGTTCGAAATCGAGTTTTTCGGAAAAGGTAGTATATATACCCTTTTCAAAAAGTCTTAAACCATCAAATTGGCTATACTCTCTCCTCTCTTTCTCGCCATACTGTTCATAACAAACGATTGCGGCTCGATGATTGTCAGACCACACATCTTGGCAATAGGCTGAATCTAGAGCTTTGCTAGCATAATATTTTTTTACGTGATCTTGAATATGAAGCTTCTTACATAAACGATTATTTTTTGATAATAAACATTCTTCTTTGTAAGCTTTTATTATTAATGAAGAGACTTGGGTTGCAATTAATATCCAAATCCACAGTTTTGCCATGAGTAGTAGAAAACGAAAATTCTCTTCTGAAACTTTTCAGTCTGAAGAAAAAAAAAAGAGACGTACGAATGGTTTTCATGTACTCAAAAAAAATATCGTAAATATTTCCATGGAACAAACCCAGCCTAATGTCACATCAGAAACGTTAACTTTCAATGAGGATATGGTGTGGATGACAGTCGTTTTTGATGGGACAAATGATAGAACGAGTTATAAGATGCTAGATTTTCTTGAATTTATTCTCGATTTATTAGAAATTTTAAATTGGAAGCATGTACAATTACTTCAACAATTGGAAGGACCGAGTGAAGGGACGTTACGAAACCGTATGGCCATTTCTTTTGGAAATGCCGTTTACTTGGGTATGTGTAAAAACGATCTCACACCAGAAACTGCAGACATTTTTGTGAACTTGTGGCTCATGTATAACAGAGGACTCATTGATATTGATGAGCTGCGTCAGACAGGGAAACGCATCGAGGATCTACGAGAAAAACAAGAAGGTTTTTGTCAAGTGCGTGGTTTGAATGAAACTCCTCCCCTCTCACATCCCCGAAAGGGGTATCCGCAAAAAATGAGAGAATTTTTTATTTTAATTCTATATGATTATCACAAATATTTGGCTGTGCTCGATGTCAACGATAAAGTTGATGGGACATCTATTCCAGATGGAAATGTTAGAGATGATGATGACGATGAAGAGAAGAAGTGTTATGGTAATGGGAAAAGAAATGCGCGTGCGTTTAAGAGATGGGAATTGGAACATTTTATTAATGAATTCTGTCCACGAGAACGGTCTAGTTGTTTTTCGTCCGCATTCATTTTTGAAGAAGATAATGAAGATGATGAAGAAACGGATGAACAAGAAGAACAAGAACAAGACGAAAATTTGAAACAGAGATCTAAAAACGTTATCAACATTGTTCTGAACAGGCCACCAAACACATTTGGAATTACCATGTTTTATCTTCTTTCTCCAAATTTCTGGAAGAGTCATTCTCTTTTGTTTAGTAAATTTCGTCGCGAATTTGTGTTATTTGTTAGATCCCGTTTAGAATCGTCTTATTTACTATCGCATATTCCCAAGAATCGCGAGCGTATCAGTGACAATGACATTTGGGAAATAATGAATAAAACCGATATCCCGGCTTTGAAAGAGTGTGCGCGACGATTGTTATACACTTGGGAAGCGAGAAAAATTAGTCTCTGCGACGGAATTTTTTGGAAAACAAATGGTTTCAAATTTTCCCAACAACCTTTTTTAAGTGTCTGTATGAAAAATAAAGAAGATTTGAAATCTTGTCTCAGAGAATTTGTTTCTCAAAACGAATATGACGCGATGGATGAAGAAACAGCATTTCTCATGAGCAGAAAATTGACTGAATTATCAGCAATTACAAATAAGAATCGTCTTAGTGTGGAAGGAACTACGATGAAATTTGAATTTTATGCAAAGTTGAAAAATAATACACATTCCTTAGCGGAACTCCTTAATCGTGCGAGTAATTATAAAAATCAGAGTAAATTATTACGTACTATTTTTAAACGGTTACTACACTACGAAGACGTAACGTGGCCAATAAACGGACCATTAAATAAAAGTCTTGGTTTATCAACGACGACAACAAATAGTAATAATACATTTGATTGGTATGTTCGAATGATTGATGTTATTGTTACGTTGTGCGACGTCTTGATGGGGAGACATATACCAAATGTCGTTATGGCATTGTTTTTACTCTTTTTCAATTCGATCACCACACAACGTCGTCTACACATGAGTTGTATGGGTTCTTATGGTGCTGGGAAAAGTTTTTTATTTAAAAGTATGCGGTTGTTATTCGATCGTAACGAATCCGAAAGTGGAGAAACTCCACAAATAGCCTCCGATGTTCGAGTGTCAACGACCACGTCAATGACAAAAGCACCTGAAGTGGAATATTCGGGAACGTTTGGTGTCCAGTTTATGGATGAGTTTCCAAAATGTATAGAGTCACAAAAAATCGATTTTTTAAAATCTATTATGGAAGAAGGTAATTTTATCAGTACCTTAACCAAAGATGGAAAAGAACATAAAATACGGACTGTGAAAAATCAATCTTATGTTTTATGTTCTAATTTTAGAATTGATGCTGGACTTTCGGATAGAATGATTAATTTTTTCTTCGATAGGCTTAAAGATGTGATTACACCAGATAAACCGTTTGAAAAAATGCATCGAAATATTGAAGAATCGGGGTTAGGGGCGTTTACCGATATGTCGACTTCTTTAATGGCGTTTTACGACTTATGTAGATATATCGATTTTGAAGATTTTTGTGAAAGTAAAACTGAAAAATTAGAGATTGAAGAAAAAATGAACACTATTACCAAAATTATCAAACAAACGAAATGCCCTTTTGCTATCGATACTAGACATTTAAGAAGTGTGAGATTATTGGCAGCTGGTATTGCAGCCCTTCGTGGATCTATTGCTATGCTTCGAGATAACACAAGATGTGGTAATGGCGAAATAGAGGGAGAGAGGGGGCAGTTCAGTAATAAATGTTTCGTTAAAAATTTTCATGAATGTAGACATTATTTTAAGACGACTGGGTTTGATCTTCTTCTTGCAACCAGTTTAACACCTAATTCAGAAGAAATTAGAGTTATGGAGGGGGCGAGGTTGTTATTGGATGGCGTTAATCCATTTCAAGAATGGAAACATGACGGTGAAGATACTGGGGAAACTTTCCCTTTTTTTCAGCTTGCAGGAACCAATTTTGCTTCAGTAGCAGAACAAAACCCAAATAACCTTGATGTGATTGAGGTAGAGAGCACTATTTCGGCTTTATCAAAAATGAGAAAATATCGTGGTCGACAAGATGTGTGTTTTACGTCTCTTCAACGTGATAAAAACAAGAAGCGATTCTATATTTCACAAGGGTTTGCTGGTACCTTATTCACAGAAACGGAGACGGAGATACGAGAACAGATCTTACATATGATGCGTCAAAACTTTGATCGTGGTAAAATCCTTAATGAGATGATTTTTATTTCGAATAGTACTAGACGGTTTAAACGTTACATGAAATTTTTATCTTTTGTAAAAAACGAAGAAGAAAGAACGATGGTGACTGAATTTAATGATCATTCCTGGTATCTTGACATGGGATTTCAAGCGTTTCCATTGAGAATTATACGGGAACATATCTTTATGAAACTCGGTCTCGATTATACGTTTTCACATGAAGAGGGTGTAATGCAAGTTACATTAGACGATGAGTATGAAAACCATCAAATGTTACTTTTATGTTTTGATTATGTGTGTAACGTTAAGACTGTATCTTGGTTGCACTTTTGCGACGAAGAATCGGAAGAGTGCTCATATGAATCATTGACGGGTGAAACGTGTGCAGTGGCAGCCAAGAGATTTGATGAAAAGGAAACGGTTCTTCTACTGGCACAAGAAACGGTTCCAACAAGTAATTATGCAAAATACAACGAAGAAGAGCATACAGTTACAGCAGATGAATATTTATGTGCAAAAGAGGAGGAGGACAGTTTTATTCTCAATAAATCTGCCCTGTTCGCTACCTTAAAGGCAACCGAGTTAGACTGCAATTTACAATGGAACATGGAAAGATTCTTTGCACGTTGTGTTGAAAAGGGAATTTTGGGTAAAGAACAATGCGGTTTATTTTTTAATACTGCCATTAAAGGTACAACAGAAGATAAATTAGCCATTATTAATATAGGTACGAATGAACAGGCAACTAACAGTCCTTCCCCCTCTTCGCCTGGACATCATTGTTTTTATATTCCAAAAAAGAAGTTGGTGTATTTAAAAGATATCATAAAATGACTCAACCGATAAAAGTCTCTGATTCCAAGTCTGAATTTGCTGGAATCGCTTTTGGAAATGCTTTTGCGGCTTCATTATTTGGATTTCTTCAAAAGACACAAAAACCAATTAAAGTAGAAACGAATTCAACTCGTTCTGCTTCGGGTATTTATAATCACTTGTTTGATGGAAAGACGTTTTCGAAACATAGGTTGAGTAAAAATGACATGAACGAGATATTCGAATTAGGTAATAGCACTATATTGGATCTTCATAAAAATGTAGAAAAGTTGGCGTTCATTAAAGAAGATTTTAAATGTTTGTATGATCACATTGAATATCATAGCGATCAATTTAGTAAAGTGTTGCGTTTGTTGTTGAATGAGATACGAACAAGGAATGATAGTTTAAAGAATCCAGGAAAGGAGCGACAGAAACAGCTTAAACGTTGTAGGAAGTATGTTAAAAATTTACCTGGTTTTTCATATGAAAGCAGTGATTTCCAGACCGAGATTAAAGGTTCAACACGAACTAAGCGACAAAAGACTGACGATTACAACGATACAAATAACCAGTTTGTTTTGATTAGATCTGGTGTCGTGGTAGAATTGTCACAGACACCTAAAGTGGTTTCACTTTCAGATTTTTGGAAGACTGTGTTAATTAAAAATAAGCTAGCTGTTCTAACTAAAATCTATCATTTAAAAAAGAATAATTCACGTCGTGAAATGTTGATTGTAATTAGAAGTTTATTAGATGTTGATACAAAATTATGTGAAGATGCAAAGATTTTGGTTTTTTCACTTATGCAAAAACTTTTTGCTATTCAAGGCTTAAATCCACACATTTTATTTTCAGAAGTAATTTCTAATTCTTCAGTATTGACGAAGATTTACTCTTTGGTTAGTGAGGATTTGCAACCTCTGATTGCCACAATAAACGATCATAAAGGTAGATTAAATTGTTTTATCCATCTTTGTAGTAAGAACGGTATTTTAGTTCCAGACGAAATTACTTGTATCGAATATCCCAACTAATCATTATGGCGAATAAATGTATGACAACGTGTTTCAAGCCTGTGTTCAAAATACAATGTAGGGATGCACCGAAAGAATTTAAGGTGATGTTAGAGCTCGGGAAATATGGATACAAACCCAGTTATTTTCAAACTATTATCAGCCAATTTGATTTAACTAGACAAAAAGAATCATCTAATGTACCTGGTAAATGGTTTAAAGAGTTATTGAAAGATACAACATTAAATTATTACTGCGAAACCGATAATGAATATGAAAAAGTGATAGTGTCCGATGAGTTTTCTCGTTTGACTTTACAGATTTCAGTAACGTACGAAGAAAAATATCAAAATATACATGCCTTAGTTGCGCAGATAAATGGGTTAAAAGACAAATTAACTAAAGCAGCATTATACTTTTCGAGACAGGAAAATAATACTTCTTTGGAAGCATTTTGTATAAATGCTAGTCACGGTTATAAAGTGTTTATTCAGGAGATGATGGAATCTCTTGATCCCAAACAAGGCACGTTTCTCGAAACTTTAAACAGTAAACATCATTGGAAGCCGCGAGTAGTAATAGAGAGAAAAAATAAAATAGAAAAGACTTATAATTTTATAGAGCGAATAGATAGTGATGGAGAAGAAATGTTTCGATTGAAGTTTGAGAATGATATAGAGACCACAGATTTGGAGACAGTATATGAATGGTTGGTGGAATTGTGTGATCTTGTTTCAAAGGTACCGAAAAAAGAGCATCGTAGTGTGTGGGATGAACTTTTAACTCTGGGACGAGAAGAGTGGGGTATAATTGAAAATGCAGTCAAAGATACATTTCACACTATTGAACATAAAATACCTATTGTAAAACACGTAGTAGATATGGCAAAAGAGTACTTTGAAAAGATTAAAAGCCAAGTTAATCCAGAAAGTTTAATGGAATTTCTTGGACAGTTTAAAAAACAACGTATATCTAAACGTGTAAAAACTAAAAAAAGATAAATATATACATTTAATGAGAATAATGAATTTAGGAGGTTTTTTTTCCTTAATGAATTGTATAATTTAAATATAAAAAGTTAAAAACATTCACTATTAGATTATAATTAAATTATGAGCTCGCCAAAGACTTCTGTTCTTTTTTCATTTGATTTTTGCGCAATATTTTTATTATGCTTTGAAATCGATCCAATCAAATTTTACTATGATTGTAAAAAAAATATTTCTGTACTATTTCCTTCATTGTCAGAGTTAGGTATTGTCCAGTTTCTTTTAAATTTGTTTCAAGATCCTCCCGTAGGACGTATCGAGGGTGATGATTGTTTAGAAGTGGGTTACATTCTCGGTAAAGATCGAGGACTGTTTGATGAGATACATGTGGAGGGTACAGTTTTACATATAACACCAGTACGTAGACAGACTTCTCTTCAAGGGTTTCCTCATTCTAGATTATTTTCTATAGTATATGAAGATTTGACGCGATTGTTAAAATGTAAAAAAGAAGCTCTGATATGTATTTGTTATTTAGAAACAGAGCGCAGAAACATGGGAAAAAACACTGAACGCCTTATAGATTTTATTCAAGATAGACGTATGTTAATCTCTTGTGAATTAGTAGAATCGATATTTCATACACCTATTAACCCGATACTTCGCGGATGCGTTTATGTTTTCGATCAATTTTTACTTGCACGTTACAAATTCGATTACGACGAGATTGTAGAAAATTTACTCGGTCCTATCGTTGCTTCTAAGGATCAGTCTAACACGATTGTTAAAATGAGGGGTTACTGTGGATATACGTTGCCGTTAAGGAAGAGAAACAATTATTTTTTCAATCCACGCGATGAAACGTTAACTCTTTTTAATTTTGAACCATGTCTATTAGATTTGTATAATAAAAATAATAAAAAACGAATAGGTATTAGCGAGACTCCAGATTCGCGCTTAGTTTGGATTTCTTTAGGGTTTGTATTGTTTCTTCATGGCAAATATAAAGGGAGAGAGTTTCCGGAATTATTGCAACACGTTTTCTCGGGACAATGGTCAAGATCATACCAAGCGAGTAATTTTAAAGGCCACGAGAAGAACGAAAGTAACAAATGATAATGATAATAATGATAATGATAACGATAATGAAAAAAATAAAGAATCGGGTCTTGGTAAGCGCGAAAAAAACACTTTTGATGATGGACACTGTTTATTTGAAAATGAATTAGTGATGGTAAAAAAATGTCCCATATGCTCGAACCATAAAACGTTTGGTAATACTACAAAAGATATGATTAAAATACTTGATGTCCTTACAGAAGAATTTGAATTGAATGATGTCAGTAACATTTTATTGTTACTAAATGGAGTTGATGGATACGAGCGTAAACAATTAATAAAGAAAAGCGTTGATGATGAAAATAAAAAAAATTCCGTTGTGGAAGATGTGGAGAAAAATGAATGTGCACAGAGCGAAGAAGGAGGATTAAAAAGAAAACGAGTCAATATAAATTCAGGAAGAAAACATTTTGTTTGGAAGAATGTTGATTATGAATATAATCGAGATATAGATTCATTGGTTTTGACTTGCTCTAATGTTTGTCACATCTCTAGAGAAGTTTTTCAAAATGATAAAATCAACATTATTGAAAAGAAAACAGAAGATTTAAACTATACAGTTATACCAGATATTAATGACGAAAGAATTGGGGATGAATTTATTTTGAAAATACGTGATATTTTATTACCTACATTGGAATCAAGACAAGCAAAAAGAAGTAAAGGCATTGAAGATCAAGCCAATTATGAATATATTATTGAACAATTGATTGAAAATTTAAGTTAAAATTACATGACCTAAAGTACATTGTTCACTTAAGAATCTTAATGAAGTTGTATTGATGTTATTATTGTTATTACTCTTTTGTTTCAAACAAATGATTTTACGAAAATTATAGATTTGTACTTGTTTTCTTTCGTAATCACATGTCGGAATTAAAAAGACACCTAATCTAAAATTCTCTTCTTTGATCCATTTTTGACGCTCATTATCAAAAGGCCACCAGTCTTGGTTGTATTCTAATATGAGAACGTCAAATGGGGTTGGTATATTTTCATTCGTTTTTTCCATAAATTTCTTGAAACCACATTGTAATTTCTTATTTAGCCTGGATGACGTCCATTGAAAATAAGGAACACATTTTGGTCCGTACTCTTCAAAAATGTCTAATCCAGAAACGTTGAGGGTTTTACATAGAGATGTGAAACGTATTCTTTCATTGAAATTATTCCAGCATTCTTCAGAGGGAAAATAATCCCATATATTATCTGTGCAACGTCCAAAATTATGTACTGATACGTTACGGCTAGGAGGGACAAAAAGGGTCGATATGAATCTTAAACTCCAATTTTGTAATTCCTCCGTTAAATCACGAGATAGAGAGGCACATGATTCAGCACCTCCAAATGTTTTCAAAACATGTTTTCGAGAGGTCTCAATAATTTCAAGGTTGTCTGTATCCGTTTTAGAAAGATCCACAGCATTACATAGATCGATACCGTTTATATTGTAACAAACGTCTGGAAAAAATATTTGACATGTGGAAAAATTCGGAGCCATGGTTAAACATTTAATATAATTGGTAAAATAAAAACACAGTATAATTTTGTCCTCTAATGATTATATAAGATTTATTATCATTATAAAAGAACGTAAAACAAGTACATTATTATAAATATTTTTATTTTACATATATAATAATAAATGACAAATAGAAAAAATTTTTATCTTAAGTTTTTACTTGTTTTTAGTTTTTCAGTGTCTTGAAATCTTGGTGTATATGTTCCATAATTATTGTATTGCTGTCCTTTTGAGTTCATGTTGCTCTTTTTCATCAATATTGCAATATATATGGCCAAACTTGTAATGTTGGTATGCTTTGTTATTATTTTCATTTTTCATATCATTAGATGTATCTATAGGCTTCATTGCTCGTTTTTTACATTCCAAATACGCAAATGCGAATAATAATGTACATAAAGCAAGACTGAGTACAATGAAAAAGATGATGGGTATGTATATTTCACTGGAAAAATAAACGTATGAAATACGAGGCTGTTTGAACTCGTCTATCGCCCTGTTCAAAACCTCAATAAAAGCAGTTTCATTCATGATTAGAAGTTTAAGCTTTAGTGATTAAAGATGTTACAAGTTATTATACTAATTATTATATTATCTTAATAAGCAAATATATATCTTTTTCTCACGTACCAAAATGAGAATATTTTTCCTTCCTCCTCCTTTCGCCTAATTTTACGATAAAAATAATGTTTAATTAAGATTCAAAAAACGTTTTACGTATTAAATTTGATATCTCTTTTAAGTATCTTTAGTTATTTATTAATTACCAATAACCATTTTTAGTGTTACGTAGTAACTAAAAAGTTACGTGAATGAAATAAAAATTCTTTTATAAGGTAAAAAATACTTTAGTTACTTTACTGGATGTTCAAAGAAACTCAAACAATGAAAAATATAGGCTTGTGTCGTAGTTTCGATGACTGGAAAAGAAAACTCGAACGGGTGTTTTCTCAAATGTATTCTTCGGGTCTGATTGAAAATGAAGACCAAAATACAGTATTTAGAAGAATGGACATTCACGAGATGGAGTTTTTCAATGGATTATTAAAGAACACTCTTAAGCAAATGATTAAATTCAAAAATACCAAAAAGTACCAAGAACGTTCGGAAAAACATTTTATTATCAGAGGAGAGGAAAATCTTTTTGGTTGGAAATTTGTTCCATTTGAATCATGCAAACATTACATTAAAAACGAAGAGGTCGAATGTGACTGTCAAATATTAGTGACCAATTTTCATTCAGATTATTCTTTTTTCAAGAATGGGAAGTTTTCCATGGTCAAGATTGAACATGTCACTCGATATTCGGGACAAGATTTTGTTTGTAATCGTACTTGTGATGGATTAAGTTTTGACATATGGGATGGATATGTTACTCCATTGGAAGAGGGAATATTTACACAAGTGATTTTAACTTTAGATCTATTCCAGTTATATAAGAATGAAACATTTTGTTTCTTCCAGTCGTTAAACATGATACTAAACGATCCTTTTATTATACCTAATGATGTATATCATTTTATTAGTCTTAAATATTGTACATTGCAAGTTCATTTCTTTTTTACCTCAGAGAAATGGATTAATCCTTTAACATTGAACAAAAAACAATTGAAGCACTATGCATTATCACAACGATCGCGGACGATTTTTCTAGATAAATATTCATCGCGAGTTTTCTTAGAACAACAGATATTTCAGAAAGAAAAATTCAATGCAACTCGATTTACTCTTAACATTTTTAAACTAATTAAAAAAAAAGAGAACATGTTTTACCAATTAAAAAATTGGTGAAAAAGTACCTGTAACAATGTAACATTGATTATTTTGAGATTTAATAAAATCATCTTATTATTGTTTTATAATCTTTTTTTTGTTTAATTTAGTCGGGAATTATGAGATTACCATAACCGTCACGATTATAATTAAAATAATCGTTATAAAATTTATAGAAAACATTGAAAAAATATACAAGAAGTGAGCAAATTCTATCTTTCAACTCTGGTGAACTCAAACTTTTGAGCTCTTTAGCTTGATCTATCAGTTTCTCCATTATGACATCTAATGGAAACGTGGCAATTATAAATTTTGCCATGTTACGATGTACTGATTCTGCAATGTGGTTTGATTTTTGTAACGTATTTTCATCTGTAATGTCCTGAGCTAAATCTACATTATCTTTCGATTGCTTACGTAGAGAATCTTTCCAAGCGAGAATTTTAGTTAATTCTTCCTCGTCTCTATCTGGATATAATTCAGTATTGATGATCATGGTCTTAAAAAGGGTAGCGTGTTCTATTATCTGAAGCATTCGCCTTTGAGCAAACGCATAATTGAGTAAAGACTCTTTTGCCAATGTAGTCCAGTGACCGAAAAAATCACCATCATAAAATTTTTTAATCTCTTGGACCAGTAACTGTAAATTACGTAATGTATTCAATATAGGAAGACTGTTTTCGTTGTCGAGTGGTTTAAATCCTAACTTTTTTTCACATTGTGATAAAGGTAAATCCGATTGGAAAACGTAAGGAGCAGTAACAACTTCAGCAACTTTTGAGTTAGAAAAACGAACATTAGCAATACCCGAAATCGTTTTAAGTAGGTTTTGTACTTCCACTTCAAAAGAATCGTCTGATTTACATGTGAGATTGGTCTTTTTGTTTATAATTAGATTGTCATCATCATTTTCAAAACTTTCATCGTCACCAATACTACATCGACGAACAGGACGATTTAAAAGTGCTTTTTTTTGAAAAGAAGGATCCACGTAACTGAACGCTCCTATAGCAACTTTTTCACGTTTCACTTTTGGTGTTTCGTCATTTTTTTCAATTAATTTCTCGATACTATTTTTACGTGCGTATTTACCCTTTTTTCGATAAATAGACATTGTATAACAAATTAGAATCACTCCCTGAGAAGATTTATCAAGTTAATGATCGAAACTTTAATATGGAACAGAACCAAAATTTACCTCCCTTGAAAGCAGATGTTTCTGAAGAGAAATCTTCAGATGTTACCACTACACAGACTTCGTTGCCTGATTCTCCTCATTTACCCATGACTACAACACCTCTATTTGCGATATGGGATAGGAAAGCGCCAATTATGTCTACTCCTTCTCCATCTTTAGATGTTACCAATACATGGACCTCGATGCCTGATTCGTCTCATTTACCCATGACTACAACGCCTCTATTTGCGATATGGGATAGAAGATCGCCAATTATGTCTACTCCTTCTCCATCTGTAGTAACGACACAATCGACCCCGGACTTATCTAAATCACCGTCTCTGATCATGCCTCTACCAACTGTAAAAGATGATAATGCAGACTTGAAAGAAATCAGTTCATCGAATGTTTCGTGTCTTCCAGTTACTCCTCCTTCTCCTCCTCCTCCACCTTTCTCGCTACTTTTACCGAGTCCAGACTTAGATGAATCATCATCTCAGCTAACACTGCTGCCATCTCCAATATCTGAGGATGCGGATTTAAAACAAAATATTTTGGCTAATATCTCGCATAATGTACCTCCTTTATCACCGCCATCGTTTCCATCATTGCCACCACTGTTTCCAGAATTAGAAGAAAAAAAAGAAGCAATCATCCAAAATGAAAACAACGGTATTGCTGGTGAAAAAGAACATGAAGAATTTTCAAATGATTTGTGTCAATTACCATCGTTATTTTCACAACCAGAAGAAAATAGAAGTATGATCGATTCCAAAGAGATAAATAAAAGTATTCTAATCCAAAACAAAAAGAAACGATACAATCCTTATAAACTTCGACATGAACTAACAAGACCGGCTATTCGAGAAGAGAATGTTTATCTTCTGCTGCTTCAAAAGAAGGTTGTCACAATAATCACGTATGGAATATCTTATGTTAATGATGATAATGGAAATCTCTGTAGTGACTTATTCAAAGATTATCGCCTGGAAAAGTATAAAAATGGAAATAAACAACAAGAAGAAGAAATAAGAAGAATCATCTTAACGTTTGTTCTTTGGTTTTATTTGAATGAGGATAATGACCCTAATGACTATCCGTTAATTATACGTATGGAGACATATTTTTCTAAGCGTATAATAGAAAAAACTTTTAAAGATCTACAAGAGTTGTGGAGCAAGAATTGCGAGAATAGTAGAGTCACATATTATCATCAATTACACAAAATTGTACAAAGTGGAATAAAAAATATAGATCCATTTTAAATATTTTTTATACATAACTAAAAAAAACAAAAACATTAAATTAAGTTAATTATTAGATATCAGATACAATTTATATTATATAAACTAAATAAACTAAACAAGTATTCAGAAAGTATTGATTGAATTGATTGAACACAGATTTGAAAGAAATATAATCACTCTTTTTTTGTAAATTAATTATTTTAAACGTTTTAGTATTTTAATAAATTGTTTTAATAGAGTTTAAAGCGAAGAAGAAGGAGTGATTTTTCTTTGTTACTTCAATTTATACACAGCAAAATGTCGTTAAATAATAATTATGATGAGTATGCAGCAAATTTTATTCCTGTAGGTTTAACCTTGCAGGGTAAAACACATGTAGATATCTCTGGAACAATGGTATTTCCTCATCACAAATACCAGAAATATGGAGCAACACACCAGGGTTTAATCTATAATATTAAAACGAGAAAAAGATTACAAAACGATAAAATCACAATTTATGGAGATAATGGTGAACGCGTCGAGTTTCGACCGGCTAGATTCGTTTTTGAATGTTTTTTTAGTATCGAGCTAAAAAGCGATTGTGTTATTAGATTGAAAAATCGATCATTGCCACCCGCAATCACAAATATCAATGCTATTTTACCGGAGGTTTATAAACCGAAATTAAAAAAAGTTTTGAATCTGTTTGTACCGACAGTAGAGAATTTGGAGAAATACCTTTCTTCATCGGTTCAATTTACTAAAATTTATAATTACGAGAGCATTTATAACCAGAAGAGAAAAACGATAAGTATTGAAACTAATTCAGCACATGCTGCAAATGAAAAGGAAATGAAACATTTACAATTACCACGAAGATTTTGTTATGATCAGCAAGTACTTCTGACTCCTGAATTTTTAAAATTTAATGTTTCTACGTAATACTTATGATATAATAAATAAAATTTTCTATTCCTATATAAAATGGTATCATATGTGTTTTGTATTTAATTCTTGTACTATGGAGGTTATATTCGAATCTTCACGAATTCCTATCTTATCTAGTTTGACAATTTTTGAAAAAAAGAATTATGCTGAACTTTTTTTTGAGGTAGGAAGAAAAAATCATCCTACCGAAATAATTTATCTTGCGTGTTTAAGTCGAGGGATTTCCTCGAAAGATTCTGTTTTAAATCATTATATTCACCAAAAAGATTCAGAGGAGTTTAAAATGTTTTGTAAATTTACTGACCATTGTTTCAACGAATTCAACGCTCAAAATGTGTTATTACGTGAATTACGTGACACAAATTTTATTGAAAACTTGCTTGAACTCACTTGTCATTCTGTATGTGATCAATCTATATCTGATGTGATTAATAAATGTTCTGCAATCAATGATTTCGACGACGTCACTCAAAATGCTATACGAAAAGAGATTTACATGTCGAGAGGCACTAGAATGGAAAACGGAATTATCGATAAACTAGCCACCTTACTAGCCGAAAATAAAAGAGTTAATGATCTTCCATTTACATTAAAACTAACCAGATGTTCGGAAAAAAAGAAACGTCAATTACCATTTGTTTTAAAAGATAAAAATGGAAATGATAGAAAAATTTTCATAATTGGAAAAACAGATGTACGCTACGATGTACTAGATGCAACTGATAACGTTTTACCCAAGGTATGTTATGGAGAAATTAAAAATAGAATTTCGAATAGACGCTGGCCCCCTTCGAAAGACAATCAATTACAAGTTATGTTTTACATGTTTCTTTATGATGTAGACTTTATGTTTTTAATCTCTCACTACCCAGATAGAGCAATAGAAAGACATTTTTTAGAATGGAACGGAACTTTATTTCAAGAAGCATGTTCTCAATTGAAAGAGTTTAGTCGTCGTTATTTCAATGATATTGAAAAGATTAGAGAAACTATGATCCAAAACAAAAAAGACGTTGTACCAAATGACGTCGACAAAGAAGCTATATCTTTATTCATAGAAGATCAGAACATTAAAAGAGAAGAAGAAATACGACAAGGCATAAAAAACACAATTAAACTTTTGTAATTTATTTTCATTTTTTAAATAAACGATTTTTTGTATAAAAAAAGCTTGTATGCATTTCTCCGGGAAATTTTACAATGTATTTATATTCCTTATTAATAAAAAAGACATGTTGTTTAAAATCGTATCCTATCTCATGGTATTTACCCGAATCGTCTTGACCTTGCACAGTAAAACAATTTTTGTTTGACATCATACAGTTTCTCCTTGAAATAAGAATACTGATACGGGATAAGAGATTATATATCAACATTTTATTTGAAAATGTATTTTCAACACTTATAAAAGGAGTCTGATTGCAAACATTTAACTTGATTTTCATTGTGTTTGAATACAATCCATAAAGATAAGGATCAAAAAGAGAATCGATCAAGATTTTACTTCTTAATTGCTTCAAATAAATACTCTCCAGACAAACCCCTCTTCCCTCTCGCCTTGTAAGTACGAATAAACATCGCTTTGTAGGTTGAGTAGCAATGATTTCAACATTTTCATTCGATTGGAATAATGTTTTTCTTTTAGTGATATTTTGCCAACCATCCTTGATGTTACCTATCAAGGTAATCTCTTTTCTATTGTGATAGTATAATGAGCCTTCCAAACTGAAAATCTTGGCGTCAATAGGTAAACGATGAGGCGTTTCTTGCCACGGAAATACATTTTCGATTGATTTTACAAATAAATGTATATCTTGCTTTGCTATAGGTTCCAGAAACGTTTCTTGGAAACCGGTATTGTTACTACTTTGATTTTGGTAAAGAGCGACACCAGCATAAATATATTTTCTTTCGTAGCACATTGTCATTATTTTTCCAGGTAGTCTTGGTAATCGAAAATCTCTTTTTTCTTTCGGCATCGAGATGATTGCTTGGTTTTCGAAAGACGAAAGAAATAACTTAACTCTTTTAATTCTCTTTTTTTGTGGCATCGTGTAAGAAATTATCTGAAAATTCCTGATACGTCGAATTTTCCTTCTTTTATATAAAGAGTATCGTAGAAAAGGTTATGTTTGATAAGAAATACGTGTTCTTGACTTGAATTAACTGATATAGGTAATTTGATAAGCATTTCTTTTTTTAGGTCGGGATAAATGCGATTGAACAGTGTTAGAAAAATGATTGACGGATATTCACGAGAAGTCATATTCAAAAAATGATAAAACGTGGCAGTTTCTGTAATACGACACAAGCAACACGTAGGTTTTTCAAGTATACTCTTATAATTACTTTTCGATACGGTGATATCAAGTGGAAAAGAACGTGGCGAAACTTCTTCATATAGCGGTGCAGATAGACCATAACGGCTGACTCCGATACAACTATTAAATTCTTCAGTCTTTGGTGATAACATACCACCGCATCGACGTAATTCTTTCCTATACGGCTCAGATATTGAAAGATTGTTAAGGAAAAATTGCTTACAGCAAATCATGGGTGAAGGATGGGTAAAAGGAATCACTTCAAAAGGTTTATCTTGGTCTTGTAATAACGCACGTAAAAAATCATCGTTGTTTTCTATATTTTCTGGACTCATTTTATTTTCTTCCAACCTTTGGTTTATACGGGCATTTAATTGTTCTGGCATCATATCAAGTATCTCCTTTGCCCATGATAATGCTACGGCAGAACAAGTCTGTATAGTAAGACGTTGTGAATCTTTATTAAGTTGTTTTGTTGATATTGCAGCGATTTCTCGAGTGTGATTTTCTTGATCGTATTTTTCTTTGAATCCCTCAATGACGTTTTTCATAGCCACATGAAAATTGGTTTTCATTCGATGGGATCTGGATAAAGGTTTC
This sequence comes from Zoanthus sociatus, assembly GCA_025331085.2. Taxonomy (NCBI): domain Eukaryota; kingdom Metazoa; phylum Cnidaria; class Anthozoa; order Zoantharia; family Zoanthidae; genus Zoanthus; species Zoanthus sociatus. Next base: position 4,255 of record JAOBAY020019174.1, on the reverse strand, counting down.
TCTTCAACATTTTGTACAACAATCGGAGAAAAGGTGAGTCTTTGAAGAATTAATTTTTTAGTTCCATTTTGAACTTCTAATTCCTTTCTTTTATTTTTTGATTTTTTGTTTTTTTCCTTGAGGAGGTTGGAAGTATACCTTCTAGGCATTTTATCAAGTCTTGTGATTTTTCTTCAGCTAAATCTCCAACTAGCGTTCGGTATAGCTGTAAGCGAGATGTGCCCAGTAAAAGGCGATCAATTAATATAAATATCGGAATCTTGAACACGAGTAATCCAATATATATTAATAAAATTATTCCATTGGAATCTTGTAGCGAAAGGAAGGAAAGGAGGAAAAATGCTTGAATTGGCCAAATGTTTCCCATGAAAAAACACAATATTCCCAATACTTTGATGACTACATTAGTGAATAGTAAGACTGGCGGTGCAATCGTTAACACCAGTACTACAAAAAATAAACTGAAAAATTCTTTCCAATTTCGAAATACAAAGGCCAGGTACAGGTTGGCAAATAGAAGACCATTAGCTGATCTCAATCTGTGATCAGCCAAGTGCATATCCAGGTTTATTCGTTTTGAAATGTCTTTCTCCTGTATATCAAGAAATGCGAGTAGTTTATGCAACCTTTCAGACTCAAAATTCCACTCATGAGCGATATGAGCAATAAATCGTTTATGTTTTCTCGTAATACCCCGTAAAACAAATATTGTCTCTAATCCTATTCCTAATAATATTAAACCTATCGCGAGAAAAATGAGTATAAAATACCTGGGATCGTCTGTTATGTTAGCGTGCACAGAGCATTCTTCAATATAAAAACTTTCTCGAAACTCGAAGGGATTGCACACGGAAAATTTAATGAAGAGATCGTATTCGTAAAATTGCGCGTAACATAGAATACAAAAAGCCAGGACGCCGAAAAACGAACTTAAATAAATTGTCCGTTTATTATATTTGATATTTACGTCAAAAGATGAACTTAGATAGCAGATCAGGATTTTGTTCCTGTACACACGATTCATCTCAATCTTAATTTTAATCAATCAACATTTCTATTTCAATATGTCGATTTATTCTTCGTTTGTGTTTCCGTTACGTTTTGCATTATCTGAAGATGCGTACCGTCGTTTTCTCGATTACGATGAAAAGCATCTGATCAAAAAATGTAAACATTGTAAAAAAGTGATCCGTAAAAAAATCTTAAACTTTGCCAATGTACACAATAAAGAAAAAAGTCCCATTCTATTTTTAACCGAGAAAAATCACGGTAGTGTGAAAGAAAAAGATTTTTGTTTAACTCCCGGAGATGTGAATGTCAAAAATTTGTTATTGTCAATTGGAATCATTCCATCGAACGTTAAATTTAGGAATGAGTGCGTGCAATCATCAAATGAAGCCGAAGACGTACACATTCTTTTTAGTATAGAGTGGAAAATTCATCTTAGTAAAGACGAAATTTGGTTTCTACAACTAGATTCACGAGAGGCCGGTGTTAAAAATTTCTTTTCTCGCCTTTTTAAAATAGACGAAATGAAATTACCTAAAGTAAAGATTGAGCCATCGAACACGATGGAAATGAGAATGATCGTGCCCGATACGAAACTTATTTTAACACTACCAACATTTAACAAAAATAATAATTCTTTTGTTAAACAATTTCAAAATCTATTCGCTACAAACATTTTACAAGCTTTGGTCTTCTATTCTAAAATATGGTTACAAGAAACAGATTCACAAGAGAATAAAAAAACGGTACGTTTAATGCCGGTAAATTTATGGAATACTCATGAAGCGAGGAAATTCCTTAAACATTCCCCTTGGTCTTCATCTTCGCCACATGGTTCATTAGCCATAGGTGCCGATAGTCCACTTGAATGGATATTTTCGGCCGTGATTTTTCAACCTAAATTAAATGGAAGTGAAAGTCCTAGTCTTGTCTACACGATACCTTTACCGAGTTTTGGTCATTTTGATCTCTACTCATCATCTCTTAACGAAGCTGAATGGAATTTTGTTAAAGACCATTTCAAATGGGATGATAATGATGATGATGATTTTTTTAAACTAAAAGATTTTATCGATGTCTTTAAATGTATTTTTGATTATGTAAAGAAAAATTCTAAAAATCCAACTGAACGCATGCAAGAACTGTTTGGATCATTGATTCCTTTTCTTTATGTAGGAAAAGAATTGCGTACATGGGAAAAAATTATTGAGTTTTATAAATCGATAGCCCAATTTTCCGATTGTGAAGATTGGCTTCATGTAAAACACGAAGTACTCGATATGTGGTCTTTATCAGAAGAAACCGAATTTATATATTTGAGTAAGAAAAAAAAACTTTTAGTTCATCTCCCAATTATCCCGTTTGGACCATGGATGGAGGTTATGGTGAAATCGTAAGAACTCAATTTGGAAATGCATTTAAATTTTACAAATACCCTATTGGAAATTTAGAGGTAGAACGTTATGATACTGAACAGATAAATAGAATTGTTGATTATAATGACTTGTTTAATAATAACAAACGGAACTTGTTTCTCGTAAGCTCAAAAGGAAGAGCAGTGATTGCTAGATTAGAATTTAACAAAGAAAAAAAAACAAAACATATCGTTTTCATGGCACTCACATCAAGGGACGATGAAAAAATCAAGGTTTCTAATGAAACGGGGAACGATACTGAACATCTTCATTTTTTTAAAAGGGAAAGAAATGATAATTACCATTATAATCTAACAAAGACGGTTGAAATGATTTTAAATAATTATAAAGAGTATAGTTTCGACGTTTTAAAAATACAAAGAATTAATGGTGAAAATGGATGTCGTATATACCTAAGATTAAAAAAAAAGATAGTCGTTGTAAATACTAAGAACAACGAATCCACTGAAACGCCTACCAAAAAGAAAATAAAATTAAGGAAAAGTTATTATTATTATTATTATGTATTATCTTTTCTAAGTATAATTTCTATAATATATTACATGCTAATCATATATCGGTTTATGTATTAGTATTACAAGCGATGCTTTGTATTTTCTATTAACACCTTGTAGTTTTACGTTCTACTGTTTTTAAGATGTTCAAAGCGATTCTTAATGATATCGTTCAACGTAGTCTATTGACAGACGAAGAAAAGAGACGTTTTCCTACAAGCAAAGATTCCACATACATACTCATTTCTTTAGCAGCCCGAAAAACGAGAATGGGTGCGCAGTCAATCAAAAGTATAACCATAAATAATTTTACTCGTGTTCATTATGAGGACATGGAACCAGTATGCTCGGTCGTGTCTTATGTCACTTTTATGGAACGTGCTACCACTATCTTAGAATATTTTAGATATGCTGTTACCATTGCAATGGGATGGTTTATTCTTAAAAACTATAACGAGTTTGCGAGTGATTATACTATTCCTTCTTGTGAAGCAGATTTTAAGATAATGATAAATAATCTTAACGATATAAATCTTGATTTCAATAAACTGGCTCACCTCTCATATGTGAAATTACGAGTCAAACCTTGGCGTATTTATGTTTCTACCGTATCGAAAACGTTATCCAAATTCAAAGAAGAAATAGTTGCACAAAAGGATGTGCAATTATTAGGAAATTTGTTTCGATTTAATTGTATAAGTCCATTTGCTCCTTTATTTTTGACTGATGCGTATTATAAACTCTCACCTACATCTCTTTTAAAATTTAAAAACATTGTTTTAGAGATAGAAAAACATAGAACAGAGAAAGAAGGTGATCTAGATACAATTCTTAGTCATTTTAAAGATCAGCTTCCAGATTTGTTTACTTTGTTTCAAAAATCAGTTTCAAAATATATGATGCGGCAGGAAACGTATACAGTATTTAAAGGAGTACGAAACGATCTCGATCCTAAAGACGTTGAGAGCCAAACATTTTGTATGGATTGCGGACGGTCATTAGACTTGGTTGATTTAAAGCACAGACCCAAGAAACGTACACTATATATGCGTCTTCACGAACCTTACCGTTTTTGTTTCAATTGCGACAAAACCAATCTCATCGATTTTAAACTTTTAGATGAGAAGGGAAATGTATTCGCATTTGAAACCATAGATAGATATTCTGTAAGTCATTGTCATTTTAACGGTTGTACAAATGTAACAACTACAAAATATTGTGAAGTACATATTAGAAAGATTACAGCAAAACAATAAATCGATTGCTTAAACCATAAAAGAATCATGTCTAACGACGTTTGTTGTTTATGTTTTTCGG
>JAOBAY020019118.1:0-14780 GCA_025331085.2 Zoanthus sociatus | reverse complement strand
TTAACCTTGTGACGTCGAGGCAGCATGGCAAACAAACAGCGGCTATGTAATTCGATTCATTTTATCAATGACATTTTGTCAAACAAGATTGTCGTTTTAAAAAGAGAAACATTTCAATATGCAATACAAAATGTTACGATAAAACTGTGTATGTTCGTACGGTTCTTACACGTAAAGCACACGCTGAGATATTTTAGTTTATGTTTCTTTCCAAATAATAAAATGAGAGCACCAGTTCTCAATGCTTGCACAACTCAGTTCTGTCGCCCTCATGGTTTTGTCTTGCTCGTTGGCACTTAGCGATAGCTATTACAAGTTTTATTATAGTACTCTCCGATTCTCGTGAACCATCTTACTAGGCTAACATTAGTTAAGCACATGACCTCAACAACTGAGAAAAAGCAGTTGTAGTTTTTCAACAGTTAAGCTTCAAATAAACTTAAAACAAGTGATTATATTCTAGTGTGTTTTTATATTTATTCAAAGATTTATTCACGTTTAACCGGCTTAACAAATACAATAAAAGTAACGTTTACGCATTATTTTTATTTTATTTTATTTTATTTTACGAATTCGCGACAGGACGGAATAGAACCCTTTACTACCCTGCTTAAAGGAGGCAGCGTGGCACAGTGGTCAGAGTTGGGGACTTGAATGCAGAAGACCCGGATTCAAGTTCCCGACTCGGGACTACTGAATGAATTTATCCTCGGTGATCCCAGGGACAAATTCACCACGCTTGTAAATAGCTAACTGGTTTCCTCCTACCAGTTGGGATTCTTAACTGGGGAATGGGTTTTTAACATGACACTGAAAAGCCCCTTCAGGGGAGTTGTCATTAAATATTTATTATTATTATTATTATTATTATTATTATGTTCAAACAACAAACATATGCACACAGGTCGGCAAAGAGGAACCAAAGGGGCAAATGCAAAGAATGACGTAGTTGATGTACATGAAAACAAGGCCCAAAGCCCCTAAAAGAACCTAGACTTCACAAGTTAGAAATTTCAATTTCTTGCACCTGCAAAACCAAATTAGAATGCATTGCAAATAGTGAACCTGAATCTTACTAGCCACGAACAGCTTTTTCGGCCTCATCAGCATGACATTGCTAACAAAATAGCAATGTGTACTGATAGTTAATTGAAGAAGTGGTACAACTTGGTACTTAACATTTAAAACTACCAATTTGCAGCTAATAAAAAAATAATATCAGTAATATCAAATATTTATTCTACCCTTTCAGTAACCAATTGTATGACCTATGACTGATCTCACTCCTCGATGTCCTTGAACTTCAAGCAAGAAGCCATCTGGTAAAATCCATTTTCAAAGCATGACCAATTTTCTTGCACATTATTTAACTATGCTTACTTGGCATTTTAGGGAAAAAAATTGTTGGCAGACTTAAAAGTCAGCAGGAAATCAAAAACCGTGTGCAAGTGCAACAAGGGCCTGGGAACTAAAAGTTTTGAGCAGCCAATCAGAAATCAGATCAACACAGACTTTACCAGATGGATTGTGTGTCTCACTTGCGTAAGCAGAGAAGACACCCCATCTAGGGGTGAGATTAGACATATGGCACATTACACTGCACTCACTCGATGGAAGGCTTGAGGAGAATGTTGAAAACTCAAAAGCATGTGAGACAAAACAGCCATGGAACTTTCTCGTACAGCTGGGAACAACAATCTGCTGAAAACCTGGTAGAGGTACATCATTGCTTAGTAATAACATGTCACACTAATATATTTTACTTTAAACTGATCTAGATATTTATAAATCATTCAATTATGACCTTTACTAAGACTGAAACATTTTTCCAGAAAATGATCAGACAGTCATCATTTTTTGTATATTTCTGGTAAGCACAAAGTAATGCTGTGGGGAAAAATGAAATATTGATTAAAGCTACCCCAAATATGCTGCAATCATTTAAAGACATGCTGGGAATGGAGGCAGAAGATCTTTATCTTTTTTTCTAAAGCCAGCTCACAATGTTGAAAAAAAACATTTGCTGGATGAATGTCTGCTCAAGGGAATGCTTTGACCTTCAAAAATTTTAAGAAATACTCACACCTTTAATCTTCATTTGGTCAGAGAAAAGAGCCCCATCCCTAAAAACAGGCCTGTATGCAGGGGGGTGCATGGGGTATGCACGCACCCCCTCTCCCCAATGGCCATAAAAGTCCATTCTTAGAGAAAATAAATTCATGGTGACCATCTATTTTGGTTAAAATGAGAAACTTTGATGAAAAACAAGACGAGAATGAAGCAATGATCGGCAGTAAATGTGTTTTGTATTTTGTGGGGCCTCACTCTACTTGTTCGGCATCTAAATCGTTTTGACAACCCTAGATGATATGGTGAAGCCTGATGGGTATGAGATCCCAAAGTATATCTTGACAGCTAATTGATAACCTGTGTTGGGACAGAATATACTCTGGGCTTTTTCTGTAGTTACCATAGACATAGTAACACGGATTACGTAAATACAGTTTTAACCAATGAGAAACACTAAAATAAAGCTCACCCCAACCCTCCACCAATCAAGAAGCACTTCTGCCGGTACGCACAGGAAGGCCTAAATTCTGTCACACTAAACAGTGTGTTTCTTAAGGCCGGTATACCAGTAAATTGTACCAACGTTCCCCGATGGTTGTACCGCATTTCCCCAGCAACGGAACTTTTAAAAGTCACACAAAACGTTTTTTATCATCACAACAGTAACATGTCATTAAGTTATCCCTTCCATAATTCTAATAGCTGTTATTAAAAGTTTCGCAAATAAATAGGTTCTGTTGTGACTTGATGCTCTTACAAAAAGTTGATAACCATTTTCAGGGCTCGACACTAATGGTAGCCAACTAGCCACAGACTAGTAGAAATTCAATTCTGGCTAGTAGATTTTCTATTTCCTCTAGCCACTTTGGCTAGTAAACAAAATACAAGTTTCTGTCTTTATCAAGGAAGACATCTCAGAATTTCAATGAATGGCTAGTAAATGAAAAATGTTTGGCTAGTGAAATCAAAGTTGACACTCGCCATTAGACTAGTAATGTCAAAAGTTAGTGTCAAGCGCTGCATTTTTTCAAAAGGAAAACCTACTTAGGACTACAAGTTTTAAGAAATTAGTTTCTCAAACACTCAAAATTGCATTATTTTCCAGAATTCGGAAGTTCAAATCTTCAAAATAATTCTGGGGATGCCCCCAGACCTCTCTAGATACTTGAGCATTTGGCACTTGACGACCTCGTATCCACTCCAGGTGTACCTGCTTTCCCACTTAGTGTACCCCACTTCCCAAGCCTTAAGAAACACACTGCTAAAAAAGATCTTGGAATATCTTATAAACTACATATCCCACTAAGTCTGTACAATGGCGGTTAATATCTAAAAAAGAATTGTGTCATTTACCTCTGAGACCTTTTCAAGAGTGACTGATATTAAAATCATAAGTTTATTATTTGAAGCCAGTGACCTAAAAAAGGACACGATCCACTGATCGACTCTCTTTCCCCCTGGCCACGATAACCAGTTCACCATACGTCCAAGAGCTAACGATAGACGACTTTCATCCGAATTTGCCGAGGCAAGAGATGTAGCACAAAGTATAATATCTGAAGAGATATACTCCGCCAAAGTTGCTAAAGCTACTGAAGGATTCTGCCCTGGACGAGATAATAGGTCAAATACAGTCTTCAACGCCGGAATTATGATTTTCTGATCTTTGGTCCACACTTGATTCAATAAGCCGCCTATAACCTTTGCTTCTTGTAGGCACTGTTTTAAGTCAGCCATGGATGATTTAGGGAGTTCCGTTTTACTGAGACTTACAATAAGGCTTATGCAAAATTGTTCCAAATGCTCTCCTACAGGCCAGCAATGATTGTAGTCAATGAGAAGCCGGCATACTGCCGCCGTGAAATGAATGTTGTCTTCTTGGTTAACCCATGTGTGAACTCGATGTCTCACAATTGTGTATAGAGAAAAGACCTGTGATGTCTGTTGCATGACCGAGAAACAAGTCCTGATGTAATTTATAGTATTCGCAGTGAGATTTCCGCTGGCAGAAACCAAGTTTAGTAAACAACTTTCGTTAAAAAAGTTCTGAAACAATTCTATATGATTTTTCGCCCATGATGTAATGACTATTTCACCGGTTTCTCTTTCAAAATTTGTTTTACCTTTCACAAACCATTCCGAGCCCATCGCAAAGATCGCTTCACACTGTTCTTCCTCAATCGAGTTTCCTGCCGTCGATATCAACTGCTGTATTAATGACTTCTTCACGTTTTCAGGGTGATCTGAAACAACAACTCCTTTTAGAATTTGATCCATTTTAACGAGAATAGTCAAATGGAAATACACATGAAGGACTTTCGTTTGTGATGTGTGTAACTTCTGCCCGTTCGTTATTAGGGGGACTGGGAACGAATGCAAAATTAAAATAGACGTCAGCAGTTGGGATTTTTAGAATACCGTATTTATTCGATATTTAGCGCTTATTTTATTTTTGGACCTTCAAGGTGGGGGCTTATTCGAGGTGAGCGCTTATCAAATTTTCACCATTTTCAGCAAGTAAAAGGTTTATTTTGTAATAAAACAATAAGTAATAACAAAACATGAAAAAATATTTGAGCATAATTTTATATGTTCGTTGTTCGGTTTATGCCCAGGACTAACTACTAATTGTTCGGTCTTCGAAGAAGTCTCTTTAGTTATCATACGTAATATATTCTCAAACAACTTCAATGTCATTGTTACTCAGCTCTTAAGTGAACTTTCTGGTCCAACATTGTCATAGATTTTTCAGACAATGAAGTTATAGATTGTGAGCCAGTAAGGAAATACCGTAATAATCAATACCCGTTTTGCTTTTGTACACTTTATTTGCCGTACTTATGTTTTGGGGGATGGGGACGGGGAAAGGGCGGGCGCTTATTCGAGGTTGGGCGCTTAATCAAATAAATACGGCTATATTTGCTGTCGATCGAGCGAAGCTAGACAGCACTCTATTGTTGCATTGTTGGTGAAGTGTATTAAATGTTCAACAACATGATTTGGGGATGTACTTTTGTGGTTGAATATATCCACCATTTTTATTCAAATATTTTTCGGTTAGAACGTATTTTTACTAAATGAATTGAGTGCTAAAACATTGGCGACATGTTGTATTAACAATTTTAGCGTTTTACGTTCAAAAGTGCAGTGTTTTCGTTCATTCTCCCAGAATCTGCTCTTTGTCCCTTCAGTTTAGCTGGGTGCACCCCAATTTCTCTTTACCCGTTTTATAGAAAAAATAAATAAATAAAAAAGTCTTCGATACTGTAAATCATAAATTCTTGCTAGAAAAACTTGCATTGCATACTATATATGGTTTTGACGGAATAGTCAAAATAGTACATTTAATGATTCTTAGGTCCGTACGCAGGTCCACAAAGTCTACTCGATTGTAAAAGAAATGAATAAAAGATAAAATTTACGATGGAAAATAATTATCAAAGCATATTTAGAAGCACTCATATTATTTACCTGTAAGACAATCTCAGTAATAAATTAGAATAAAATCTAATTTGTCTGTACAGCAAAAATACCCTGAGTCTAAAGGCTTTTTTTGTATAGAAATTTATTATTTTTATGCAGTCCAGGAAATATGAAAGTTGTGAGAAAATGAAGCCATGTCTGGGGGGTTGGTCCCAAAAAAAACTTTATTCGCACCCTCCCAGCAAAATTTCTACTCATGTTTGCGTAAAGATATCCTTATAACCTGATAAAGATCGATATGGCCGATCGAAATATAGTTACTAAAACTTATATTATCATTGCTTGTCAACTTTTCTTTTACACTCTTTTTTTTTATAAGAACCTTTTTTATAAGAACATGAGGCTAAAAATACCCAAAATTTAAGAACATGTTACGAACATGCTAAGGCTGAGAAAAGGTGGACAACATTTATTTATGATGATAACCTATTGCAAATAATTCATACAAATAATTCATACAAAATTTTCTTTTTGGTGGGCTTTGTGACTAAAGCTCGCAGATAACAATTTTATATCACAGTTTTATCAAAAGAATACAAAGTACATGTACAAATCAATATAAACACAAATGTACCACATACGGTACATGTGTTTTGTCTAAAATCAGTAAAGACATTTTTTGAACATGTTTAAGAACATTTGAGGCTGATATCCCGAAAATATTTAAGAACGTTCAGCCTCAGTCGGCAAATTCTACGTTCTTATAAAAAAAAAGGAATGTACTTATTTTTTAAAAATTTGGGAGTTCTTCATAAGTTTCTTGTTCTTTCCCATGTCTTTAAAACAACTTTTACTTTATGCAAGAAATCTCACAACGTTGACCGACAACTTTGATCTTCGAGTCGGATGAAACAGACGCCGATTTACTCATAGATGCCTCGAGCGCTTTTAATTTGCTTAATAGAGCGGCAGCGCTACACAAAGTTAGAGTTCTATGTCCAATAATCGCCACCCATGCAATAAATATTTACAGAGCTCTTGTCTTCGGAATTAAGACACTACACAAGGGATCCATTATAGCTATGAGCTTATATACAATCAGCCTTCAACCCCTGATTACCTTCTTTGGGTATTCGTAGTTCTGCAAAAAGCAGTGCTGGTACGCCGACAATGCCACTGGAGTGGGTGTGTTGACAGACATCAGAAAATGGTGGGACGAGCTGCTGGCGGCAGGACCTGCTTTAGAGTACCATCCAAATGCAAAGAAGTGCTAGCTTATGGTAAAACAAGAGAAGTTGCCAAGAAGCAAATGTGTTTTCGGGGTCAGGAATAAACATCATTACGGAAGGATGCAAACACCTTGGCGCGGTACTCGAACAGAGGTCGTATCTATAGAAGATTATGTGGCGAGCAAAGTAAAGGAGTGAATCATTGAAGTAGCCTTACTAACAGAGTTGGTAACCTCTGAGCCGCAAGCTTGCTATGCAGCCTTTACATTCGGGCTAAGGCATTAGTGGACGTATTTCATGAGGACCCTGCCAGATATGGAAGATCTCCTGGAACCACTCGAGCGTGTTATCTCAGATGTCCTCATACCGTCACTAACAGAACATAACTGCTCCGTGGCTAAACGAAAACTACTAGCACTTCCTGTCCGTATGGGAGGCTTGGGGATGACAAACCCATGTGAAAGTGCGTTGCGCAATCCCATGAGACCCCAGATGATGCAGATGTACGCAGGGTGATGTATGCTGTCCGAAAAGAAAAAGATAATGACCTGAAGGGGAAACTAGAGGAGCTGAACGTCTCTCTCCCAGTAAGAACACAAAGAGCCGTAGACCTGGCATGCGAAAAGGGAGCCTCTAGTTGGCTTACTGCAATTTCACTGAAAGACATGAACTTTTATCTAAGCATGCGGGGATGTTTTTCGCGACGCACTGAAGCTACGATATGACTGGTCCATTCCCGACAGCCTATCCGTAATGGTTTGCGGCTGCAGCTTTACCGTGGACCACGCCATGATATGCCAGCGAGGCGGCCTAATCATACAGCCCATAACGAGATACGTGACCTGGAAGTAGAGCTACTAGATATCGTTTGCTTTGACGTAGCAATTGAGCAATTGAGCCCACTTTATACCCCCTTCCCGGGGAGGATTTAAATAGGGGAGTAAATACAGTGCTCACCAGATGCCCGTCTCGATGTGCACTGCCGTGGGTTCTGGGATAGACAACGGGCCCCCTTTTTTGATATACGGGTATGTCACCCGCGAATGCTGGCTCGTACAAAGAGCTTAGTCCCAAACAGATATATAAATTGCACGAAGACGAAAAGAAGCGAAAGTATGCATCTACTGAATAATAGAAGTCGAGAATGGCACTTTTACTTGCTATCACAATGATTATTTCATAATTGTATATAGTTATGTAAGTATTGCAATTATTGTAATATTATTTAAATCATTATATTTTGTGACTATTTCTTCCCCAGTATTTGTAATCTTGTCTGGTTTCATTTTCCCCTAAATTTTGTAAATTTTGTACATACTATAAAACTTAATGTTCCAATTATAGGTGTAGAAACACTCACTTAACCTTTTAAGTTGTTTAGTTCTGCACATCCTATTTAGACTCAGTGTAATTATTGTACACCACCCTGTAATTTGTATATATAGTAAATAAAGAACCTTGGAAAAGAAAGACAAATGTACAGGAGAATGACTTAGAGATAGAAAAGGGACTTGCTTGACTAACATGATAATTTCTTAACGAAATGGCTTAATCAATGTTTTATGCCTTCGCTTGATAGATATTTCTTTTTCTTACCGAAGATTTTTTATGTGCATATGGTTTAGAATTCACGCACGAAATCAAGCTACACCCTGTAAACTCAGGTGTCTAGCACTTTTCTCGGATTCCTTGCAGTTCCAACTTCCAAGCAGACAAACTTTCTGAAACATCTCAACTGGGCATTCAATCTTGCTTTTAGATAGCCGTTCTTGAAATTGATGACTGATTGTCCCTAGGGCGCCAATAACTAAAGGGACAACGCTAACTGTCTTAAGCTTTCAAAGCCTCTTAATCTCCCTCTTAAGATCCTGATACTTTCTACCTTTTATTATTATCGTTAAGTTTATCGTTATCGTTATCGTTATCGTTATTATTATCGTTTTCGTTATCGTTATGGTTATTATTATCGTTTTCGTTATCGTTATGGTTATTATTATCGTTTTCGTTATCGTTATGGTTATTATTATCGTTATCATTATCGTTATCGTTATTATTATCGTTATCGTTATCGTTATTGTTATTGTTACTGATAATGGCGTAGATGGAAGTGAAGGCAACTTATGTAAGAGAAGGTCTGAGCTCTGAAGTCAAACCAGACGTTGTACTGATCATAGCCCCAATAAAAGGGTGGCTACTGTTCTCGGACCTCGGTCAAGGTGATGAGAATGGACCGAGAGCTCTCTCACCCTAGAAAGCAACTCTTGACGTACGTATATAGCGGTATAGGAGAAGGTAAGTTCTGGAAAAAAACTTTAAAATCTTGGAAATAACTCTAGAGGCTGTCAAGAACTATAATAAAACACCCAGTGAGTAAAAATGGATTTCATTTCATTTAATATCTTCGGTCTGCGCATAATTCTAATAGCGAAGACATTCAATATAATTTTTCTGTTCTAAAAAAATGCCATGGAAAACTGGACTGTTTAATTCACGAGATGTTGTATATTAAACAGCTAAAACCGTCTCTAAACAAACAGTAAGACTCTAGTTAAGTTTTCTGACGTTTTCTCTTTTGTACTTCCTTTTTTCTTTCTGCTTGTATTTCCTGTTGCAGTCCTTTATTCTATTGCTAGCTTACACCTAATTACGTTCTTTGTATTTTCTTTTTGTTATTCACCGTCAGTATTTTAATTGTCTTACAGATCTCTTTATCATTATTGTATTTTTACCCCTTCAGTACTCTCTATCTTCACTTAAATCTATATTTGCATAATTGCATATATATTTTTTGAATTGATTTTCTTTTTTTGCCATCTTAACTGACAATGTCGTCGAAATGATGACCAAACGTAATTTTTTGTCGTTGGTATTATATTTAATTGTTTACCAAAGGCAATATTGATAAGTATTTCATATCTATTATCAAAATTGACTGAGTTGACAGGGTCCCATTATTCCTTACTAGTACCACACTCACTTACGTTCACTCCTACACACATAGTTTGCGTGGGTCACCTGTGGGACCACATTATCATAAAGCTTGTCAACCTCTTCTCTTGCTCGCCGTTGTAGACAGTCGTGAGAACGAGAACAGATGGCTTGGCTACCCACATTCAACAATGATTTGAAATGAGAAGAAATTTTCTAAACCTGTTTTGCTTTTTTAGAATTAATTCTCTATATCTTAATTCACATCACTTAACACACTTTTGGAGCGACTGTTTTGACTGAGTTTAATAAAGCCCTAAACTGTTTTGATATTAAATTTGATATGTATATTCTTCCTCACCTTCCATCTAATTTTGCATTTACTAAAACTATATTCTTGCGTTGTTGCGCTACAAAATATTCTTCTTATGGCTCTCATCACAAGCTGTAGAATATTTTGTGTAAGCTGCAACTAGCCTTCACACAACTTTATGAACTTTAAAAAAAATGTTGAAGACGAGATACGCGGTTTGTACCTTGACGGAAGTAACATTCAGTTTCACCAAAGGGGAAAGTCAAATTTGAAATAGATATTTTAATTTTTATATGTTTGAAATATATAAATGAAAATCTGTTCTAGGTTTGAAACGACGAGTAGCTCGCCCTTTGGCTTGCTTTGCGATACGAGCATTGATAAAATGAACGAATCCGTTTATATTTAGAAATTAATCCATTGAACTTATATAGACTTTGAAGGCTTTGTTTATTTGTTTCAAAATAATTTTATGCATCATCGATGTCACAAGATAGTTTCCGCAAGATGTTTGAATTATAATTTGACACAAATTAAAAAAGTTTTGGTCAATGGCATTAAATTTGAACATGTTGTAAAACTAAAGATTTTTTTTATTTTTGTCATTACCTCTTTATTTTTTCTTAAAAAATTAAGAATTTTTAAAACCCTACACTTTCTTTAAGTAATTTTCAAATCATTATTTTACATTATTCAATCACGCCCACTTGGGAAACGAATTCGAACTTGGGTTCATTGACGATGGAAACAAAATTTATTCACAATTTTGACGCGCGCGCTGACGACAGTGTTACAGTCGAAGGGCGCTAAACCATATTCTTATCTAAATGAACAGGGAATTGTCGAACATTTTTGAGTTCTTCTGATGTCTTCCTATCTTTGTTTTTGTTTCTTTCTAACTTCGTTCTTCCTCGTGCCTTCAGTAAGGACAGAAGTCAATATAATTCAGGACAATAATGTAAAAGATGAAGTTTATAATGCTCAACGGAAAGTTAGTAAGGAAAGTGTTTATAAAGTAGCAGTCCAGCTTGACAAAGATGACCAAAAGCTAGCAGATGAAATCGCACATCTTCACGGGTTTAAGAACAGGGGTAAAATTGGCAGTCTGGACGGTTTTTTTGAGTTTGAACACGATCCAAATTCTGGCATCCGTGAAAGAAGATCTTTGAGAGTGAAACGTTTCGCTGAGCATCCTCGAGTGTTATGGGCCGAAGAGCAAGTGGAGTTTGAGCGATTCAAACGAGGATACGAAGAAGACACACGGCAATATCTGATTTGTGAAAATAAGTTAAAACGAGAGGAATATTCTCAAAAAAATAAAGACAAACTTCTTGCAATAGAAAAAAGAAAATACAGCCATTTCTTTCACGATCCCAAGTTTAACAAACAGTGGTATATTTGTAATTACGGACAGCTTGATACAAGACCTGAAAATGATATTAACGTTATAGATGTTTATAAGAGAGGCATAACTGGAAAGGGGGTTAAAATTTCTATACTAGACGATGGTTTGGATTGGAAACATCCAGACTTGGGGAAAAACTACGACCCTCTCGCAAGCACGAACCTAAATAAGAATATCGGCTTTGGGGAGCATGATCCTCGACCAAATGATTCGGACGATTATAATGCACACGGAACTAAATGTGGAGGTGAAGTTGCAGCTGAAGCTAACAACACTATCTGTGGAGCAGGAATTGCACCTAGTGCTAAGCTTGGTGGAGTGCGAATGTTAGACACGGAAAATGGAAAGTCGACGGACTCTCTCGAAGCCAGAGCACTGAGCTTTAAACGCGATTATATCGACATTTACAGCAATTGCTGGGGACCTAAAGATGATGGGAAGACATTTGGTGGGCCAGGAACATTGGGAAAGCGAGCCCTGATGGAAGGGACAAAATATGGTCGTGGCGGTAAGAAATATATCCTGTATTTGCAAATGTTTGACCTTAAGTCTTTTGTAGTTACTCAACTCAAAAAGTTGTCGTTTTAATTTTCCAGGTGAGAAAATAACTTTAAAAGAGATTGTTGAACTAAAAATTATCATTGGGTTAACAGTAAATTATAAATGATTTCCTTATATTTATGGATTATTACAATTTAAATGTTAGTTCACTGTATTAGTTGTTTGGGTAGAAAAGGCTGAATCACCCGTTCAGAGTATTTGTTTGGCATAAACACGGCATCTGTTCAAAAGTTATTGGTAAGTTTTTAAAACTTAACTATAAATAGCCAAGTTTCATGACATTCACAAGAATACTTTTTAAAACTACAAACGTCTTTACTTCACTTGTCTTCTTCGCACCGTCAACAATTTTTTTTCTTTGAAACGAGAATTTCCATGTTTGAATGAATTAATGTTTATCTTTTAACACTCAAAAATCTTGCTGATGAGTTTTTTGTCTATTAGTCAACATTGAAATTCAATACTAAATGTCAAAAAATTAATTCAACATTATGGAAAAGTGTGACCGGCATTTGGTGAAGAAACAACAGCAAAGTCGCAAACCTAAAATTGTAACATCTAAAAATATTAAACAGAATCACATCAGGAAGACTTAATGAAGTAATTTTCCAATATCTTTAAAAATGAGGAAAAATTTCTCGCGCTCATAGAAGATTACGTGTTTGTAGCTTGATTTTCTGAATGAATTTTAAATTCTTTTTAAGATATTCTGAATTTTAAACAAGTGTTTCCAGCGAGCAAATTACACAAAATTTGATGAGCTACACTCTTATTTATAAAAATATACTTTATAAGAATTTTGAGGCTGAAATTGGCCATATTTTAAGAATATTTTTAGAATAATGCTGAGGCTCAGATTTTGTTAAGAATACAATTTGCATGTTTGAAAAAAAAAGATCACTGATTATACATGTATTGCAAATGCAATTGCACTCTAATCCCAAATAGCAAAGCCATTTACACATCTAGATTACCTTTGAAGCTCTTCAATACTACAGTCATTTTAAAAACGGAAATCCCATGTCACCGATATTCCGGCGAAAATAAAAATTATTGAAACGATATTTTCAGCCTAAAATTGTCGGAAAAATAAGAATATCCAGCCTCGGTCCGAAAAACAATATTCTTCTTTAAAAAATGAGGGTAAACTATATCATTAATTTATTTAAACGGATAAAAACGTTTTTGGTTGTTTGTAGTTATATAAACTTTAAGACGTATTCACGGAAAAATCTTGTTTGCAAACTCGGGAAGCTCAACTAGCAATATATTGTCTATGATGACTTTATTTTGATAAGAAGATGTAATTTAAGAAAAGGATAAATTGTGGTTTTCAAAAGAAAGTGATGATCGCAGACCGCAGAGCAGATGTTCGGAAATTATAAGCACATATTTATCATCGTAGTTTGATTTTATTCAAAAGAAATGATGACATTTTTATATTACTGTTTTCCACTGTATTTTGTGAACCCACCTTGTTATTTTTTTAAATAAATTGTTTAATGGCCTGTTGAAAAAATCAAAATATTTTTAAAATCATCACAAGAAGTTGTCACTCTCCGCAATTTCGCTATTTAAACCATTGGGAAATTTTACATCTAATACAGCAGTACAAATATTATAACCGCAACAATAAATGCGCACTTAGACTTCCTTTGAAGACAGTTTTGATTAACTATAACGAGGTCTTTCTTTCTTTGAAAAACTTTTCTTTGTCATATCTACCTTAAAACCCAGCGTGCGAGACTTGTTAGAGAGGCGGTGTGTTCTGATCATTAGTCGCGTTTCGTTGCTACGAATTTTGTAGCCAGGAAGACAATTTATCCGTAATGTCGAAATATAATTATTGTCTAGTTTCGTTTAGCATTCACAAGATTTCTTTAAAGAGTTTGTTACTGTGCATATATATACAAGTAAGTTTTTTGGGGAGGGGATATTTAATCTTGTGCACTTCTTTTATGACCTTTAATCAAAGCTCTGGGTATGAATTTCAAGAGAATTCAATCATTCACTCTGCGTCGGCGTTTTGTTAGGAACACTTTGGCAAAATTTTGATTTTAATACCATAATAAAAGAAGTTTGAAGATTACTGACCGGTTTGATTGCCTTACATTCAACATCTAATTATTGTATTCATGGTAACCAGTTATATATTGGAGAAACTTGCCGCCGTTGAGGTGACCGCATCAGAAATCACCTCTATGACATACGCAAGAGCGATTTCTCTAAACCTGTCTCTCGCGATTTTAATTTTAACTTCATTTCTAATTTTGTCAACGGCAGCAAATATTGTCTAAAACCAAAGCAATACGTCTCATTCACACTGCGACTGCGTGCACTCTAAACCACCACGGGACAAACGAACACTAATCGTCCCTAAACCTTTTTGTCTCGAGTCAATTTCGGACGAGTCGAACTCGAGTCTATCTCGGACGACTGATTGTTTCTGTCGCAAGGATTGTCCCGGTTGATCGCTAGAGCGTTTCCATATGATCGTCCTTGTCGCTTCCGAGAATTTCAAGCGATACAGACGATTGTTGCGATAAGGACGATTATATGGAAACCAGGTTTAACATGTTTTTCCTAACACAACTCTATCCATATATTTTCTTTGTTTTCATATAACTATCTCACTGCATTATTTTCCTTGACATATCTATATAACCACCTCGCTATTTATCTCCTACAGTTGTATTCCCTCCGATACCACGAAAGACTGTCGAGTCAGAAACGTTAGTTATCAACTTATTAACACGCTGTAAAACTTACCATTCATAGACCCATATCACGCTTGTTTGAGTTAGTTAAAAATTGATATTACTGCGATTTAAATGGCAGAAATGGAAAGAGC
>JAOBAY020019063.1:0-14782 GCA_025331085.2 Zoanthus sociatus | reverse complement strand
GAATAGTCCATTCGGCCTACGGCCTCATGGACTATTTACTCATAGTCCATTCGTCCTCGAGGTCTAATTGTTAAATATACAGCAACTGAGGTGAAACAAAGGTCGTAAGGAAAAAAAATGAGTAAAAAAAGGGAAAACCTGACAATATAAAAAATGCCTCTGAATAATTTATTTCAAATTTTTAATTTTTTAAAAATATCATTTTTAAACCACATTTTTTAAACATTGTTAAATGGCTTTTTATTTACATATGAACTTAACACTGCCGTCACAAAGAAGTTATTCATTTAGTTTGAATGCTCGACAAATAAACTTTATTAACTCTAATTTCAAAATCCAATTTTCAGCCTAACAATAAACTCAGTTATATTGAGAAATATCCAACTTCTTCCAGAAGATTGTAAGAAATAGATCATAAAGAAAGTCAGTAAGACGCATTGTTGGTGTTCAACCTTTACAAAAGGAACATTAATCTGTTAGTCAGAATGAGTAAAACGCAGCTACTTCAAGTTAGAACAATGACCCGGTATTTTTTTTTTATTTAGGAACCAACTATATGGAAGTTGAAACTTCAACAATTCATGACTGAAGCTCTTTAAACTTAATTAAATCAAAATCAAAGTTACTAACAAAGCAGTTTTAAAAAAAGAATAAATTTTACACCGTAGTGAAAAGAAATTTTTTTATAGAAGTTTGGGACTGGAGTCCTTCGTTGAAGGACAGTATAAAAACATATTTTCACTTCGGTGTAAAATTCATCCTTTTTTTAAAACTGTTTCTGTAGAAACATCGACGCAGCATTCCATTTATGACATTTACTAACAAAGCGTTTATTTCAATATCGATAACTTCCCATAAACTTCTAATGCGCACATGAACAGCCCGTGACCACCTGTTGAATTAAACCCAGTCTGACGAACGCGTAGAAACCGGTAACTTTCGGGTGCAGCACCGCTGACCTTCCAAAACCCTTCCGCATACCCACAGTTTAAAGTTGTGTCATTTTGATGATGGCGGAGGACATCCCACTTGCTTCCATCAGATGAACCTAAACAATGTAGAGTTCAAGTATTAAAGCTTCACAAGTGTTTATTAGTCACTTTTGCTCCTCAAGAAGCAAAAGTGACTGATAAACCCTCGAGTTTCAACATTAGATAATGTTTCTATGGGTTTGGAACTATGTTTCAAGGTCTCTGTTTACCCATAAAATAGATTTGAAGTGTGTTCAGCTCCGTTCGGGATGTTTACAGAAAAAAAAAATTAACTGAATTTGTAATTAACTTATGTTTAGCATTCTTCAATCAATATGAAATATTTAATTACCCTCAAAAACCCAATAGCGTAAAGCTCCGCTTTTATCGCCCCAGCCGTGAACGACGCTATAAGCTGTTGGAGACACTAAACTATTCTGCCCAAAGTCAATTGTCCACCACTGGTTCGGTTTATTGGCGGTACTGCAAGGGGTTAACTTACGGCTACCAATATCACTCGCCTTGCCATGACCGTCAGAAGAGCGAGTAATTTGTACAAGACCTGAATCCGCGGGGTTTGTCCATTCATTTTCATTTTCTGTCGACTTTCCCAACCAGAACAGAATTCCTCGATTATTATTGATATTTCCTGCAAAATATGGTATAATTTGTTAAAATATTGCAGTTGAGGCGATATTTTTACAATTTTCACAGTTTCTATTGCCAGGATAACTCAGCAAGATATGCGAGCCGAGTCCTTTCTGGCAAACTTATGCATCTTTGTTCAGACTTCGTTTACTTTTATTTCTCGGCTCAAGAATATATTTTATTGTAAGGCTATAATATTTGATCTATTGCAGGATATTTACAGTTTTCAAGCATCATGGAAACCCTGTAAAAAATTATCAAAATTACAAGAATCACAAACAACGGCAATGTTGAATGAGCAATTTGGAGTTTTTCAGAAGAATATATAAGATTGGGTTAGTGTCACACAAATAAGTAGATAAAATAAAACAAAATAAAACCCGAGTAAAAATATGCAGCTATTTAAAATAGAAACGCATTTTACGTCACTAGCTACGGCTAGATATAAAAAGCCTTCTGGAATTTATCTTATCCAATGTAAATATGAATGTAGGAACTTCAGTATAGTCCGCTTTTTGGGTGGTACTTTAATAAAATGAAGGAACCTACGATAGGATCACCAGAATTTGGGGTGGGGGTGTTCCGCTGGACCTTCACATACCTGACCCTGTTCTAAACTAGAAATTGCTTGATTTTGATACCCTGTTCTACACTAGAAATGGCTTAATTTTGATACCCTGTTCTAAACTAACATATCGTGATCCTTTCAAGTCAGTTTACACCACAAAGCAACTACGGAGAACAAAGGATAGTCTTGCTGTATCTGTATGTTCCAGGAAAAAGATAAATAAATGACACCAATTAGCAAATGAGTTTTAAACAATGACTAGTCCTGTGATTTACGCAAAAATTGACGTACAACA
Source organism: Zoanthus sociatus (assembly GCA_025331085.2). Taxonomy (NCBI): domain Eukaryota; kingdom Metazoa; phylum Cnidaria; class Anthozoa; order Zoantharia; family Zoanthidae; genus Zoanthus; species Zoanthus sociatus. The sequence goes on along the minus strand of JAOBAY020019063.1, from coordinate 12,300 downwards.
AAACCCAGTCAAACCAACTCGCATTCGGGAAGAATTGTTGCACCCTGTACTAAACAGTTAGTAAATATTGCAAAATATTATACCCTGTTGTAGACAAAAATTTCCGTGATTTACACACCCAGTCTAGACTGAATATTCTGAGAGTATTCCCTTCCCACCCCTCTCCCTCCGGGGTATCAGCATAGATCGTGATATTAGGTAACTGGTAAAAGCTATGATGTAGATTATTGTATATTTTCTGTTACCTGTTTCTTCACAATTATGTTTTTCAACGACAACCTTCAAATCCTTAGAGTGTTCCAACAAACTCTTTTCAGGATCAATGGTTGGTTCGCATTTCGTCTTCATCTGAACCTGAGGCTTGTCTTGATTGTTTTCGCCGTCAGTTACATGAACATTAAGATCAAAAAGACAATCAATTATTGCTTGGTCTTCCAGATCCTTCTTCTTTTCTTTGGTTGCGCTTTCCCGATTTTCTAAATCAGTTTGAAGCTGCTGGTTTCTGCTTTGTAGTTTTTCTTTCAGTTCCGTTTTTAGTTTTTCTAGTTGTACCTGATGAAATTCCATTCGCTCTCGAAGATTTTGAAATCGAGTGTTCCCTTTTTCTGGTATTTTAGAGGTTATAGTCTCATGATCATGATCAACTTTGACATTTAAGCTACTTCCATCAAAAGTTCTTTCGCAAGCCATATACCGTTTCCAGTTTTTTTCTAGGACAAGCAACTTTTTTACTGTTTCTAATTCCTCACAGTAAATTTCACAAAGTTGCCTTCTTTCATAGTTTTCTTCTTTCAGTTCTTCAATGGTTTTATCTTTAGTTACAATTTGGTTGCACAATTTACGTCGATAAATTATTGATGCAAGTAAAACTAAAAAGCTAAAAATTCCACGTAAAAAGGTTTTTGGCAATTGAATTGAAATCTCCGCAGATACTACAAGTAAAGAAAAAATAACCTCATACGCAGTGGTATTTGCTGCAAAAATGTTGTAAGTCTTCTTACGTTTTGTTTCTAACTTGTTTAGCTTAGCATTTTGAATCCAAGTGCCCATATAATGGTAAATTGCTGGAAGTACAAAACCAATCAACATAAAAACAATGGAAAACGCGATTCTGTACAGCTTAATCCATGCAAAAACTGTTGCAATTATAGAGCATATGAAAACGAAAGCAACTGATTTCCAGTCAAACACATTCGTTTTGGTCTCGTTTTGTTCTTTAACTTGGAATTTTTCTCTGTCAAATTTTTGTTGAGTTAACGATAAAGACATTATATGAGAAGCAGCTTCTTTGAGATCGTCCACTACGTCTTGTTGTTCCTTGTTTAGCTCAGAAACTTGATGCTGGAGCTCTCTCGGTGTTTTTGATTTAGATTGGACTTCTTCTACGTCAACGGTTTCGTCACAAAAGGAACGCTTGTCATTTTCTTTGACGTTTGCAGGTTTAAAGATATTTCGGGTCAAACCAGAAGTTATATTTTGTTTCTTTTCATATTCAACTTTGAGTTTAGTTTCTAAGGCTTTGATAGCTTCCCTTTGCTTTGCAATCACTTTGTGCTCTTCCTCTAGCAATGCAGTCAGTTCTTTAATTTCTTGCACCTGTCCGCTTGTAGCTTTTGTTTTGAAATTAATATAACACTCGTAATCTTTTGCTTTCTTCCATATGATGAGAGCAGAGACGGCAGAACAGAACAAAACAATCAAACTGGAAAAGAGTGCATACTTGGCCGATGAAGACTGGGAATAGTGGGTAAGTACTGCAGCTAACAGTCCAATGAAAACAAGTAAACCTGCTCTAAGTTGCCAACACATTTCATTTACATCTTTCACATAAACATTGATTCTTCTCCTCTCATGCTTTTCGTTCAACAACTGCTCGTTTATTCGTTTTTCTCTCATTGTGTCGATTGCTTTCTTTAGTTCTTCATACATATAAAAGAAATCTAGCCTTTTCTTCGAATTTTTCTTGATAAGAATTTCCAGTTTAGCAATAACATTTTGTAAGTGTTCAACGTGTTTTGTGTCATCCTGTTGTAATCTTTCTAGATCTTCCAATGCAGTTTTTCTCTCAATATCTAAATCAATCTCTGCTTGTAATTTCTCTATCAGAGTTTGTCTCCTTTGTAACTCTCTATCTAGCTTCATCTTCCTTTCTTTTAGAGATATAAACTCTCTCATGTGGCTTGTTATACTATTTTCGAGTTTACTAGCCTGGACTGCAAGACCCTCAACCGTTTTGGTCAAACAATCTGTAAGAGTGCGCTCAACAGCCAGCTGCTCCACCAACTGTTTCATCACATACTTAAAGTTGCACAGTCGTAATTTTTCCTTCCGAAGAGAATCCTTCAGGGAGAGAACTTTGTACAACTCAATAGCTCCACGAACAAAGCCGTAAACTAGTGGTATCGTAATTGCTACGACTACTGCAATAAAAAATTCAAACATCATATAAAGGCAAAACAAAGTTAATAATAAAGCAACAAAGGGAAGACACATAATATTTATAGACGCCTTTGAAAAATTTGTACTTTCCCTAGTTACGTTTTTGTCACCTTCATCCATGCTCGACGTCTCTTTTGTTTCAGTTAGCTCTTTGAGAAACGCTTTTAAATCACACTCTTTTTCAATGTCCCGTTTTGCTTGTTCGATAGCCATTAGGGTCAAGTTTTTAATTTCACTGTTGAATTCTATCTTTCCTAGATTTTCTGCATGATGAGATTCTTCTGGCAGAGAATTATTTTCCATTTTGGCCTTACTTTCTAACAGTTCTTCTCGTAAATTTTCAACCACGAAGCTGTTTTCTTCTACGATTCTCTCCATTTCAATTGTATCGTTTTCTCTATTTCGTAGTAGTTCTTCGAATTTGGTTTCTGCAGCAAAAAGCAAATCATCCTTGATTTCAAGTTGATTTTGCAAGTCTTCATATTCTTTTATTCGTTCACGGAGTGATAAATTTTCTTGTTGAAGGCTACGACACACATCTTCCATGGAATTAAGCTGAGCTGTATAGATTTTTTCCGTTTCGTTAGTTTTTACTTTTAACCCATCAAGCTTTTTCTTTTCATTATGATACAGTATTTTCTCAGATTCAAACTGTAATTTTAAATCTTCTAAATTTTGAATCAAAGTTTCTTTTTCCAGGAGCATCTTCCGCTCCAAAGCCTTCATTTCTTTCGCTGCTCTTGATGCTGATTGTTTTTCATGATCCAGTTTGCTTTCCATGTCCCGTATATCTGAACGTAGTTCATCAATGAAGAGCTTATTGGATCGTTTTTCTCTTCGGAGCTCCTCTTGCAACTGCAGAGAAATTTCTTGTTTTTCTTCCTCTAATTGTTTTATGCGATTCTCTCCTTCGTCTCTCGCATCGTGGAAATATATTAGTTCCTCATTAATCCTATCGACAGGAGATTCTTTAAGTTCTACAATAGTTTTCTCCGGAATGTCAATCTTATTAATTTGATTGCCTATTATATTGCTTTTAATTTCAAGTTCCTTTTTCAAATGCTCACACTCACATTCTTTTTCTTTTAGTTTTTCTTTCACTTCATTTAGTCTTAAACAGTAATTTTCTGGAACATCCTTAATATCTTTTAGTCTTCCCCCTTTCAATTTCTCTCGTAAATCTATCTCTTCTTCATTTAAAGTTAGTGTCAAATCATTTGCTACAGCTTTGTTTTTTAAAGTTTCCAATTCCTTTTGCAATACATTAGCTACTTTTTCTTTTTCTTGTAGTTCACTTGTGTATGCTTTCTTTTCAGATACAAACTGTGATTGGAGATCTTTCAAAGTTTGGGAAAAACTTTCCTTTTCCAAGAGTAAATTTCTTTCCTTATTTTCAGATTCATTTGTTGTTCTCGCTGCTAACTTGACTTGCTTTTTCAACTCAGACTCTAACTGTAAAATGTTTGTTTGTAACTTACTAATTGTTTCATTGCTTGATTGATTTTCTCTCAGTTTTTCGTCTAACTGCATAGAAACCTCATGAGAAATTTCTTCTACCTGCTTCAAGCGATTGTCTGCCTCGTATTTTGCAACTTGGAGTTGCTGTAGTTCTAGGCGTAATTTCTCAATAGACATTTCCTTTTCGTTAATAGACTTTTCTAAAAGCTCTACTTTAATGGTTTGAGATTTAATAAAAATATTTTTGCTTTCTATTTGATTTTGTAAATCTTCATATGCCGTATCTTTTATTTTCATTTCATTTTTGAGTTCATTGGTTTGAAATTTTTGGTTTTCGAGCAATTTGTAAAGTTGATCCATTTTTTGCAATTCCATCTCTTTTTCATTTGTTTTCTTTTTCAATTCATTAAGAATCTCTTGAAGTTCTTTTGAGTATCCTTTCTCTTGCTCTAGATTTTGTTGTATAGTTTTCTTTTGCTGCTCCTGGTTTTCTAACTGTTTGGTCAGTTCCTGTAGTTTGTTGGAGCACGCTGCGATTTCTGATTCCGTGTATTGTTCTGTCTCATGAAGCTTTGATTCAAGTTCATTAATTTTGGTTTCCTTTTTTGCGATAACAGAAAGTGTTTCTTCCAACTGTTTTTCTCTTTTGATTCGCTCGTCTGAAAACTTCACCTCAAGCTTCTTTGGTAATTCTTCAAGCTCAGTTATCTTGTTTTCTTTTTCCACGATAACACAATTTTTTTCTTTCAGCTGTACTTCTTTCTCTTTTCGCTCGTCTGCAGCTTCGTTTGCTTTTATTTTTAGCTCTGTTTCCAAGATTTCTATTTGGTCCTTCAGCTCGCCATTAAAGTTTTGAAGTTTTTCAAGTTCAATAGCACAAGCAGCTGCACTTTTGCTTTCTGATTCTGCCACAGCAATTTTTTCTTCCAAAGCTTTTTTGGTTTTCGTTACCTCTCTTTTATTTTTGTTTAAATGCTGTCTAAGTTCTTCTGTTGCATTCTTTAACTCTTCGATCACTTTATCTTTTTTTTTCATTAATGCATATTTCTCACCTTGTTTCATCATTAAATCTTGATTTTCTGCTTGAAGTTTCTGAACGGTTTCTTGAACTTTATGGAGTAGTTCAACTTGAATATCTTCTCTCTTTTTTATAATCTCATGGGCGCCAGCTATATGTAAGCATTTTTCTTGTTCAGATTTCAACATCTCGTCAAGTTCTTCATTCATTTCTTTCTCGGTTTTTAGATCGGCTCTAAGTTGATGAATCTTATCATCTTTTTCTTTAATCTCTTTTTTTAATGCAATTATCTGGTTTTCCAGGGAACCATTAGCCATATCGTTGTCAAAGTCATCCAAGCTTAGATCGTAAATCTTTTCCATATTTATTGCCTTAAGTTCTTCTTGCTGTATTTGTGGAAGTATTTCTTCCTTCGCTTCTTGCGTATTGTACGTAGGTTTGTCTAACCTGTCCTGATCTTGCAAATGTTTGTTCAACTCCTGCAGTTTAAGCAAACCAGCCACGTTTTCAGTTTCTAAATCTAGTGCCATCTTGTTGAATTCTAACTCCAGTTCTTTTGATAATTCTTCAAGTTCAGCTAATTCGCATTCCTCTAACACGAAAACAGGTAGTATTTCTCCAAGCTGGCTACATCTATTTTTAGCTTCATTTACCTTCTTTTTTGATTCAGTTTCCAAAATTTCAATTTGGCGCTTTAACTCGCCAGTCAACGTCTGACACTTTTGAAGTTCATTTGTGCAAATGGAGGCACGCTTTCTTGCAGCCTGTGCCACAGCCGTCACTTCTTCCAAGGCTATTTTGCTTTCAACTAGCTCTTTATTTCGACTTTCTAACTGTTTTCTCATGTCTTCCACAGCATGTTTTGATTTTTTCTTTATGTTATCTTTCTCCGCTAAGATCTGTCCTGCTTTACCATCGCGTTTTTCAGATTCCTTCTTTTCTGTTTGAAGTTTATGAACCGTTTCTTGACATTTAGCAAGTTGCCTGGTTTTGATATCTTCGCTCTTTCTTAAAATTTCCAGCGCACTCGTTGCATCTAAATATCTTTGCTGTTCAGTTTTAAGAAGATCTTCTACTTTGTCTCCAATATCTCTCTCCATTTCCAAGCTAGTTTCTAGTTGCCAGATTTTTTCGTCTTTCTCTTCAATCAAGTTTTTCAACTCAGCTATTTCGGTTACCATGGAAACCTTGGTCATCTCACTCAAAGCCTCCGAGCTTAACTCACTAATGCTGGTCCTATCTTCGGTCATTATGAACTTATTTCGTTACCACATTTTTTCTTTTGGGTCTAAAACAAGAAATGATTAAACGTAGTATATTAATAAGGTATCTAGGTATGAATTTTTATCAGTCTATAACTGATAATCAGTAGCCTTCTAGGGGCTCTCTTAATTGGTCTCAGGCACAAGAGACAACTCTACCTCCGGGCTCCCTGAAGTAGTATATCGGGTACCCGAGAAAACCTTGACATCAGTCTCTCTTAAATGGTCTCGGGTACCCAAGGAAACTTTACCATGCATCGGGCTCCCTTAAATGGTTTCGGGTACCCAAAACAGCCCTACCTTCAATATAGCCTGAGCAAGCTATACATGAAAATCTTGAGCTCGTCTTTCCAAAGAAAAACAGCTTATTAACACTACAGAAAGCGGAGTTAAGCACCTGCTCCATGGGCCACTTGGCTTGGAAGTGATTACCGGTGTCTGCTGGGAGCTAACCTGCGATGGATTAGTGTCCCATCCTGGGTGTGTCAAAGACTGCTTGATACTATAGAAACTGGAGATAATACCACCACAATACCAAGATTTAGTCTAGTGGTTCTAGTCGTTATCCGCTTTATTCCAGTGGCATTTCTTTCTCAGTTTTTATATATGCATCGTCAATGTTAATTATTTAAACTAATTTACCAAAAATTACTGGTTGTTTTTACGACGAAACAACTGTCTATTTCAACAGTTCAATATCAAACTTTTGCTTTCACGTTACAATGATCTTCGTGGTAATGTTCGCCTGTTGAAGGATTGCCAGGAACCTGCAAAGAAATCCGGTGTAGTGCCCAATAGCGTGTTTTCCATATTACCGTCGGATCGTTCTAATCATCTCAAAGTTAGCTTACGTAGCAAACGCAAGGCGACTGGGTAAGGTGGAGGGAAAACTCTCCCCAGTCTCCCCCAAAATTCCTTCCACCTTTCCCCAATCCCTTTGTGTCTGCTACGCAGGCTAGACAATCGTGTAGAAACCCACCAAAACGGAAAAATCGCATCGCATAAATAGTTCTATCGGAAAGAACGATAATTTTTTCAAATGAACAAGTGGAAAATACTTTAATACAATCGGAACGATCCAAACTGTCCTAGAATGCAGCAGATTCTATCCAGATTTCCCTGCGCGTGAAGTGACAAGATGGCTGACAATGAGTTCAGTGTCTGTTAAACGAAGAAGTCCAAAATCATGGAAATTTTTTTAAAAAACATTTTAAAAAGATTACAAAAACAAATATATTATAAAGGTAAAAAAATCGTGAGAAATTCTCCATTAGCGCAGAGCAAAAAAAATGTTCATTGTCTTCTCCGCTGATGATTAATCGAAATTCTGGTCACATTTACTCACAAAGCTTGGTTTGGAAAGACTCTATTTTCTTTCCCAATCCATGTCATATTTGCATTTGGTGCATGTTAATAACTGATTTTATAAAATTCTTTTCATTCCATTTTTTGTTTTTAGTATTTTAATAAGTGATTTTGAGTCATAGTAAACCACATAAATCCTCTCAGAATAAACTTGGTTGTATTTCTGTTCACAAGGGATACTTTCATTGCCCTGTTTTCTTCATTACCAAGGCTCCAATAAACTACAGCCACATGGAGCTTATATACCTTTGAAACGATAACACTTAACTAGATATAAAAAATAATGACAAAATGAAAAATTCCTAACCACTTTTCTGAAAGTGGCTGGCGAGAAACATGAGATGAGCTTTCGCTACCCTTATGATTATCTTCATCTTTTTGAAAATGTTTCGTGGTTGTTTTTTCATTTCAAATAATGTCGCTTATTTCTGTTAATGAAAAATTATTTACAACCAAAAATTTATAAACAGTTCTCAAAAAGGTGCCAGACTCGTTGCTTTGTTTAAATTGCAGATGGTCGTAAACAAACTCTTTGTTACTTTTCAAAGCTCTTTTTAGCAATGCATAATTTCTATATTGCTTGGGAACAATCACCTCCGTTTCAAATTATTTCAACATTACCTTTGTAACCAAGGTTTTTGGTTAAAAAATAGTTTACCGAGGACTTTATTGATGCAAATATGATTTATTACAACTTTCATTTTTTTTAAAACTAGCTTAGTCTAAATTGATATATTTTACATTTTTAAAATGCGTATTTAAAAGGAAAGTATAAAAAGAATCCGCTGAAGATACAGATTGCCCAAATGATAATTTTAGAACGTTTTTTTTATTGTGATAATGTTTTATTCTTCAGTAAGACAATGCCACAGTAATGAACAAAGAAAGGATTTCATTTGGCTCTAAAACTTCGACTTCCTTGCATGTGAGAGATTGGATAACAGTTTGAAGGAAGGATTTTCAATGGCTGGTATCAACAAATCAGCAAACTTGTCTCTCTTCTTGTATCCATTGCCTAAGCGATCTGCAAATGAAGTGATCGCAGAAACAACTATCGCATGTCTTTTGATCGTGTTGGGTCTGTGCGGAAATGGAATTGTTTGTTACACCATTCACCGCAGCCGTTACACAAAGTCTTCAATGTATCAGTTTATGGTGCATTTGGCCTACGCTGATCTTCTTGTTTGCTGCGTTTCAATTCCTTTAACCTTGCTTTCAACTCGACCTCGGCCAGTTCTCACGTCTCTTGGCCGAGTTCCATGCAAGATTGTTCGATTTCTGCAGTATATTTTACCACCAGCGTCGGTCGCGATTCTTGCAGCAACGAGTGTTGATCGCTACTATAGCATTTGTCATCCGTTGAAGCTTGTGATGACAACAAGAAGGGCAAATCTCATCGCTACTGGGTGTTGGTTCTTTGCTTTTTTGTTAACGTTGCCAATATTTTACTTGATTGAGACTCGAGAAGTAATGTTTGAGAATAGGATCTGTTTGTATTGCTCTATAAAAGAAACGGCTTCATACCCTTTTTGTGGAAAAATATACTTGATTCTCCGTGGTACAGTTGGCTTTATCGTTCCCTTGATTGTGATTGTTATAATGTATTATCGAGTGATGCGAACAGCATGGCGTAGGAAGTGCACAAAGAGAACATTTTCAGCCTTGCAAAAACAGAAACTAAACGTCGTAAAAACACTTTTGATGGTTGTTATTGCATTTAACATCAGCTGGTTGCCATTTTCTATAACGAATAAATACTATCTAATGATGGAAACGGGATATTATAATATCGACAGATTGGAAATAATCACATTTTGGATTGGATTATCGGCGTCAGTGTATAACCCTTTTATCTACTCGTTCTATAACAAGAAATTCCGAAAAGCGCTAAAGGAAACTTTGCTTAGGAAATCATTAAGGCGATCGAAACAAAATCAGTTATCAACGGCAAAACCTGGTAACAGTGTTGCGACGCTCGACCTGAATACAACCGTGACAAATTTGAATTCAACTCCATCTAAATCCTTTCGTGGTTTTTGGAGACGCATTCAAAAGTTCGAGTTAAACATGACACAGGATCGACGCCAGGAAAGTATACATACCAGCCAAGAATTTTATCATAAACAAAACACCGAAACAACCTAGGACACTACCTTGCTCCTTTCGACACATGCATGAAATTTTTAGGTCCCCGATAGAGTGTCGGGAGATTGGACCTTCAGTTTAACATCCCAATCCGAGAAGACGAGGAGGTCTAACCATTTACAGATGTTTGAACAAAGGCAGCATTTTTTTTCTCGATTATTCTAAGACCCCGAGTGTTGATCCGGCCGGGAATCGAACCCGAGCCTTCCAGGCGGCGGTATAGTTTACGACACAATAGCAAAGCATTTCTAGGCTTTCACCCATCCGAAGACGGGGTACATTGTGCTCGCTAGTCTACTCTTGGAATTTTGTGGAAAATTTTTCATCAGCTTTATAAACAAAGCAAAATCTGCAGAAGCATCTAACTCATGGTTGTACTTGTTTTATTTTATGTAAATTAAATTTCAATTGCTACTACTGTGGCAGAGATTACTTGAAATAGTTTTGTTTTGGCCGAGAGATAATTTGGGGCTCGGTCCTGGAAAAATAACTTATTTTTCCTGGAGAAACCCTGGAATTTTGTTCATCAGCAGTCCTTGAGCACCATGAGGGTATAACTTTGGATGGTTTCCTTCACCTCGGGTGTTATTACCGTGCCGAGGCCGCTGGCACAGTCTTAGAATGCAGCGATGTCGGCCGATGTAACATAGGCTCTGTCCATGCCGAGCGGCCAGCGATTACTTAGCGATAAGATCCGAGAGTATGGACTAAATAGATTTAATAAAACTCTAAACCAGGCACGGTAATAACCACTAAGTGGTTCTAGTTTGTAGCAGTTTCCGTGAAGCTTTATGCAAAGTAAACGTGTACATTTTTTATAGGGCCATTTGATACCGTGACAGTGTGAACAGTGCGCAAAATGCTGGTATTCCTGTTTGTTGTATAAAAAGAAACGTCATGACTCTATAACAAACTGGCAAACTCGTTCCCAGGGATTTTCCTTAGATGGTAGGGAAAACCCTGGGAACAAGTAGGTTGATAAACTGGTTCTCCCACTGGATTGTGACTTAATAGTAAACCCCAAAAGGAGGTGATCGAGAGAGAACTGGAATCGAATTCTCTTTCCAACGAACACTTCGGGTAAAAACATTTGGCTACCATATACTGGAGAAAGTCAATAACCGTTTGGATGAAGACTACCCAGCTAGCAGAACTTAATAAGAGAGTTCTGCTCGCAGGTTAGATGAATATCTGTTACATGGTACTCGGGGGGAGGGGGGAAGGGGGGTACTCGCCCACATGAGGTATACAAGTACGTGCCGCCCTATAGGGTATGGTTTTCGAGCTCTAGAGTCAGGGATATGATATCATATTTGCCTGAGGTCAGCGAAAAGGGTATCTAATTTGGCATGGGTTAGGGATCTAATTGTCTGGGATAGGGTACAGTTTCTGGTGTTAAGAGAGTTATGATAACATCTATGACATCATGGCATTAACAAAACGACCAGCACAGATGTGAAGCCAGTCCTATAAGCACGCTAATGGAAATGTACAGTTAGGCAGCTTTTAACGCATGTTTTTTAGGGGTAGGGTATGATTTTTGACTTAAAGGTCTGGGGTAGGGTATCAATTTCAACATTCATAGGTCTGGGATAGGGTCAGGGTTTTGAGCTTAGGGCAGGACACCCCCATCCAAAAACTAATAGAGTAACCCCCTGGGCATGGTACTGAAGAGAGACAAACTCAAAGGGAATATATATTTAAATTGTTGACAACGACATACATGTAATTTTGTAAACTCGGATGATAGATAACGTCTACTATTAAACGTATGACTCAATTTATGTATTTTTACGCCTGGATTCCAGAGATTGACTTCAAGAGTAGTGCTGAGTATCAACATCTGTTGAGATGATCTCTATATATAAACTAAAGAAACGGGGGCTCCTCTTCGTGGACACTCATGGACTTCTGCGCCTAGTCACCCGCAAGACACGTCACACTCATAATGAAAGCTTTATTCCTTTCAAAACTAGCACAACTTCCGAGCGCCTGTCATTCTTCTCTAGAACTGTAATACAATGGAACAATCTGCCCGCTTCTATATTTAATGAAAAATGTAATTTGGAAAATTTCTAAGTTAAAATCAGTCAAATTCACCATCTTCCTTTAAACTAGCTAATCTGTAGATGACCCCCCAACCATCAATCCTCATTTGTGAGGGGTAGGTTGTAAATGGTAAATAAAAATAAATAAAGCGTCACCATTATAGTGTTTAGTCTGAGAAAGATGTGTAAAAAGAAAAAAAAATTAAACAGGCCCAAGTATTGTGCCTTGCGAAACACAAGAACTAACATGGGAAGACTTTGATCACTTCCCAGAACAAATGACAGATTGGCTGCGCAAACTCTCATTGTTTCATTCACTTCTTCACTTTTCACAAAAAAGATTGGTTTAACTTCTTTATTTACATTTTAAGTCGCATTTTTTCCGCCAAGCGTGTCCCCAAATATTTGCTCCCGAGTATTTGTGTGGAAGAGAATGCGATTCCATGCAGTTTCTCTCGCAGGCCCGTACGCAGGACGATGCCCTCCCTCCAATGGACTACATTATCGTGTCATCTCTTATATTCTTTCTGAGGTAGTTTCTCACATTTATATACTAAGCGTTGCA
>JAOBAY020019008.1:0-14782 GCA_025331085.2 Zoanthus sociatus | reverse complement strand
GGTTGAATAACGCGTTGTACTTACTTGCGGAAACACTTTAATGTTTTATCTGAAACGATACAAAAATTTTAAAGAGCAAGGAATTTGAAAAATTTGAAGTTTTCCTCTTCCTTCTCGTTTAAAGAAAAAAGCCATCTAATTAATAAAAACGATTTAAAAAAACTATTATGAGCCGGACTTCTTGTCTAGGAATCCAGTCTTTGCAATTGTTCACACATGTGGAGAGCTCGATACGGTTGCTTCCGTATCCTGCTTGCATGAGGGTGCCTATGGAGGCGGTGGCAGGTCTCCCAGGCCTCCGCCACCGTGGAATGGCTCCCGTAGGACGATATGGTAGTAGCTGGGAGCTGTTGGTGGCGGTAACAGTGGCCAGCGAATTCAAGTCATGATCATACCATATACAAAAAACATTGTGTTAAATGTTTTATCATCTTGTGTCGTGCTGCATGCATATACATATAGAATCAAGCAAAATTAATAAAAACGAATGTATTCTGATGTTTGTCGTCAAGTATAGACTTGTAACATTGATGTGGTGCTAAACTTTGTATATACGAATTCAAGAAAGAAATAAAGGCTTTGCAATTCAGAATGTGTAAAAATGTCCTCAAACCCAAAAAAGGGTACATGTCGAATAACAACCAAGAAAACCATTCGATTATAACCGGAAAAGGCATCTCAATTTAATAACCGCCATCTTAACAAGAGTCCACTGGCTGCGACAATAAAAACACAGAAAGCTAGCTTAGAAGCAGCTGTTACGCAGAACGCTTAACGTGTATGTCTGATTCATTAATAATACATGAAAACAAAGCAATTGTCGTTTAATAAAAAAGCCAGGAAAAAAACATGAATAACTTCTAGACTCCAGAAATAATTCCTTGTTTGCGTTTTGACTCTTGTGGTTTGTACTGAACAAGACTAACACTTCCTCCTTTCAATTTTCTTTTTATTGTAGGGACTCACGGGACCTAAAGGCGACAAAGGAGATCGAGGCTCACCGGGACCTCAAGTAAGTAAAGTTTTATAGCTCGATTAAACGAGAAACGCCCGTTTTACCAACTTTATTTTTAATTTATCCTCTTGATATCTCAACTTGATTAATAACGACGCAACATAATTATGTTCTGTCTCGAGCTCGGTTATATATCGATGTAAATATTGTATTCTTCTTAGTGACACTTTTGTGCTCTTCCATAGTATTAGCAGTAAAAAAAAAAACTTCAACGATCGCTGTACATTAGCCTAGATGAAGTTAAACTTTAAGGAAAAACTAGACTCTGTTGCTTGGTTTAGAACAAGTTGGTTTAAATAACGTTTTTCACTGATAATCAGAAACCTATTATTATGTACCGGTCGTAAAATTGGCTTAAGGTCAGATTTGACTGACTTGTGCCTTTTCTTTCAGGGTATACCTGGATACACAAACGTGGCTCTTCCAACTTGTAAACGTGGCGAGTACCTATTTTCTGATGGCCGACAACTACAATGCATCAAGTTTGGTGAGAATGTAAATAAATAGTTTTCCCTCTTGCTTCCCTCTTTGTTCTCTGGTCTTGTATCATCCCCCTCTCCCGCACCTTTTCTCTGCTAACCACCGCCTCCCTGTCACCTGTCGCTACTCCCTTCCCGCCACCACCACGTACTAAATACTCTTAACTTTGTGCTTTAAATTTGCTGTTAGCAGAGCCAGTGATTCTGAAATGTTTGACAGTGGCCTGTGATCAGTCTTAGGACTATAATGACGTTGTGTTCAATGCTGAGGTTGGGGTGTACCAACTAGATAAAAAATTTAATCGTGCCGCGCATATTCAGGCATGGACACTATTTTTGAACTCAGCAGAATAGTGTTGTCGTTTCTTCATTGCAGCAAGTACTTGTTTAAGTTCACTTGATTTTTTTTTAACTAAAACCAATCAAAAATTTTTCCAGTGAAGACGAGAAGACACAAAAATCTAACCATTAATTTTTTTGCAGATGTTAGAGCAAAGGCAGTAAAGCTTCTCCTCAATTATTTTAAGACCCTGATGGTCCAACCGGGAATCGAATCCTAGGCTCCATGCAGTACGAAATATTGACACCTTACCAACTAAGCTAACCAGGTGGTGGACTGGATAAAAATACAATACAGTACAATACGATACGATACAATACAATACAATGCAATACAATACAGTGCAGTACAATATAGTACAGTACAATAAAATACAGTGCAATACAGTACAATACGATACAGTACAATACAATACAATACAGTACAATACAATGCAATACAATACAGTGCAGTACAATACAATACAATACAGTACAGTACAATACAATGCAATACAATACAGTGTATTACAATACAGTACAATACAATACCACTACAATACAGTACAATACAATAAGTTGTGGAAACCTATTGAAAGTATTGAAAGTATCTAGGTTTCTCTAACGTTGTGTTTTTGTAATTATTGTTTCAGACAATTCATTCTGTTCATCATCTTGCGGTATGTAAAAAGTTTAATGTTGATTAGGTTTCAGCCTAGTAACATATCAGCAACAGTATAGTGAAACCCTTGTATCAAAATCCCGGGCATAACTTTGAGGAGGTGACAGTTTGGTGACAGAAATGCGTCGACAAGTTGGGGAGGGAAAAGTAGATTTTGATTAGTACAGAAACCAAATTTCAAAACTATTTTATAAATACATGTTGAAAGTTTGAAATCATTTTATTGTTGTTGCCTGTGAATTATGTTTGCGAGCAGCGCTTTGACGTCTCAGTGGGAAAAGCAGTAGAGAAAGTCGGCCGAAGGTCAAAAAGTGTTAAAAATACTGTTGCTGGACATTTGTCAGCTTTAGCTTAGGACCGTTGTGACAAGGACTTCTGAAACATTTGTGTAATTATTGTCGCAAAAGCGCAGTCTGAAGCCCTTTGAATGATAAAACATTGCTTTAATTTTTTTCCTTTACGTAATCAACATTCTCAACTTGTCAACTTTAGTCTTCACTTTCTATGAAACTGTAATCTAAAACTTATCTCAAAATATTTTACTTCCAACTTAGCGCCTATATAATAATGAACATTGATTTATTGTCATATCCCTACTTTGTTGTTTCATGAAGGCTACTAACATTTTAATTTTGTACATTTCTGTTGTAAAACATTTTCATTCATGAGGAAGCTCTCAAGGCCTTTGATTGGTACAGCCAGGAATACAGGAAATGCATACAGTATACGCTTTCTGTAGCGTCTTGTTCATAACCTCAGAGTTCTTTGTACAATACTATTGCATGGGAGTGTGGTGTAGTGGTCATCAGTCGCACCTCCCACCCCTACAACCCGGTATCAAATCCTGGGCTGCGCATGTGGACTGAGATTTGTCGATTTCAATCTAACTCCGAGGGTTTTTCTCCGGGTACTCCCTCGGTAAATTCGACTTGCACGCCAAGATCTGAGCCATCGAGCGATTAAACATTAGCGTCTGGCTAGGAAGAATGGGCAATTCCTTCGCAATTGACGTTAAATTAAGTGTTTGTTTGTTTGTCTAACAAGCAGGACAAACACTGAATATTTGAAACGAAATGTTAATCAGTAATAAACGGAGCAAGCCCTTTTAAAGGTTGATAGCGACAAAGCAGTTCTCACCTCGATTGGGAGCTGGTTCCAAAGTGCACCATCGAGCTGTGGCTAAAAGATCTTTTTTATATAATTGGCGCGAGGTTTTGCAAGATCCAGCTTTTTATCATAGTCCCTAAATTGATAGGGACTTACTTGCATATTTTTTAAACGGAACTCATATGATGAGCGTTATATGGTTATAATACGCAGACTGTATCACACAGTTACTTGAATAACATGAGTGTGTTATGGACGCAATTATCCGTTTAACTTCATCACGCAGCCACTTTTTAATAAAGTCTTTAGTAATATCACATACGACTGGACAATCATTTGATAGATAAGTATTTGTAAAATTATGCAAAGACAAGGAACTCTGACCTCGAGATGGGACTTGAATCCACGACCTTCCTTAAACGTTAAGCTGGGGACACACTATCGCTGTCGCCTGGTCGTTGCAGCTCAACGACTTGGCGAGACAGCGACCAAGAAATAATGCAAGACACAGTCGTCGACGACGATTCGGCAGAGCGATCAAAATTTATATTATATTTCAAGGTTTCTTAGATTTTTTATTTTTGCCTTTACTTGGTCAACTTGCGAAAGGGAACAATAAAACATCAATGCGTTTCTTATAAATAATATGGGAATATACGAAATGTGAATATACCTGAGACATTGTGGCCCATCACTCGCATTTCTTCTGCAATTTTTTCCCATATGTTGGCTTCCATCTTTTCATTTTTATAATCCTTCATATACATATCATAAAGGACGGGATACATTCGAAAACTATTGATAAGTGCCTCTTCAAACGACTCCATGTTGAAAAACTTCGTAGCAGCGACTCAGCGATTCCATGTGCTCCAGCGAATTCGCTAGAAGAAGCGATTGGTAACCATGCAATGTTGTCGCTAGGCCGTAGCGACATGGCGACAGCGATAATGTGTCCCCAGCTTTACTAGTCGGATGCTGTATACCATTTAGCCATAGGAACTCATATGGTGAGCAAGGTTACTGAATTGGGTTATACACACGACCTCTATCACACAATTACTCATTTCTAGTGCGTCGTGGACGCAATGATCTATTTGACTGATCACGCAGTCACTCGGTGCGTGCGTCATAGCCCACGTTTGATTTGCAGTAAAAGTTCGTGACAGACACAAAAAACGAGGGGAAAAGAGCATGTGGGGTAAAGGGTAACTTGAAGTAGAAATCGCTGACTACAACAGTATTGCATGGCTGAATAAATTAACCTAATGATATATATGCATTTAGTTTATATTGTAGCATTAAAGTTTATATTGTTTACAAAATAATAATGTTAGACTTTCTTTTGTTTGTAGGTTCTCAAGTCAATTATCAAGGTACACATATATTTAACTAATTCCATAGTGCTACACCGAAGAGTGTATATCAACAAACGGAGTTGTATTCGCACAAAATAAAAGGAACGCTGTTTTTGTATATTTGTGCATCTCCAAATAAGCAAAAATCCTTAAATTCCGAGAAGTTCCTTATTTAATACGGAAACAAAGGAATAGGTGGCGATAAGATTCAAAAATCTTTCATTTGCAAATCCGAAATGCCCTTCTCTGTCTCACAAAACAATAGTGCGACAGTCAGCAAAGAACTATACTCAATTTGCTGAACACAGCCATTTCTGGATATGGTGTATCATATTAGGAGGAGAAGAGCGAAGCAGAATTGTGGTGTCCTCCCGAATCCATTTGTTTAAAAGCTGATTAGTGTTAACCCACAGTTAAACGTTTAACACATGGTTTTGTTTCTCACCTTACAGAGACGGGTTTGACCTATAAATTTTGGATTAACGTGTTTTTTTCTACAAATATCTAAGCAGCAATGTATAAAAACCTTAATTTCTTTTCCCTAGACAGACAATTGCTGCTGTAATTTTTGCTTGACCCACCAGGATTGAGTATTTTGGATAAACAAACAAAAAGTCGAGTACCAAGATTGGGTTTGGCTGGTTTTGTGAATGATGCAAAAACAGATACTAATAAACAGTCCACAACAGCGGACATTGGTGGTATTACAACTAGAGTGAAGGCTTTTGTCAAAATAAGCTTTAATATAGAAAGAATAACATCGACAATAAAAATGATTTTTATTTAAATTATAATCAGTTTCTGGAATTAAACTAGTAGTGTTAGGTGTGAATCCTCCTCTGAGCGAGCACCTTACGGGTGCGTTCGTTTAGGCCTATTCCGGAATAGGAATTCATAAAATAAAAACTTTGTCAGACTGGTGTGGCTGCCTTTGCTTCGAAGTTACAAATAAACCATGTCTTAGTGATAAAACTCTTGAATTTTGAATTTAAGACAAACATTTCATCGCCCTAGCTAACAATCTGGAAGGAAATTCAAAACTTCATTCTTAATCCGGAATAGCTGGAATAGGCCCAAACGAATAGTCCCTATGTTTCAAAACAAGGTTGAATTTTAAGACACTGATATAAGTTTATAGGAATATAATGTCTTTCCATCTTTGTTAGTACTACAATGTACTTCAATATTCTTTTCCTTTACTTTTTTCTATCTTCCAGCGACAACGACGCCCACTCCTACGCCTGGTAAGGATTTTAGGTTATGTTACGAAATGTTAAATAGGATTGGTACTATGTGTTTTATCGCAAGTAATATTTTATATATATCATATATGGGGCGGCTGCTTTCCGACTTTTTCTATTAGATCGTTTGTTTTATCCGGCGTAGGTAAATGAATACCAGCATCTGCTGGGAGCTAATCTGTGATGTAACCGGCTCCAGGGGCACTTGCCTGGAAAGGATTTAGCTAGCTTTCTTCTTCAAGTTACAATATATATTCTTTTGATATCTTCACACAAAAAAGGTTTCGCTTGTAATTGCTTAATAATTTTTATCGCTTTCAAATCTTCACAACATTCTTTTGCTTTGAAAAATCATTTCTTGAGAACATTGCAGAAGCGACATGTGCAAGACTAAGAACAAGCTAAGATAAATTTGATTTTGATTTGTAGCTTTTTGTTTTAGATTTTGTACGTCGTTTTCATTGAAAACTGCAAAACGACTGTCGGCCATTTTTGTTCTTATTCAGCCAACCATTTGGTGCTCACGTCGTTACCATAACAACTTAATTGGTACTCTGAAGACTACAATTTACATTAAAATTGTACTCATCTCCACCAATCAGAATCGAGTAAATTTGTTGAGTTTATTATATTTATAAAAATACTTGCAAATGAAAGAAGTTACTTGATGCATATAAGAGCACTATGAATTTAAAATAAATATTCAATGACAATGATAATATTTGTCATTAATGTCATTATTATTATCATCTTTACTATTTTTGTTTTGTTTCCTTCAGGTTTACTTAACTTGACGAAATTTACCAAAAAGTCGATGATTCAAACAATTTACACAGATGCGTGGGACCTGGGTGCCTTTTACATAGGAAAACAGCTGTATATGGGTGTCTCACAGTTGGGCTCGAAGAGTTTTATCATTTACAAATGGAACGTGAAAAGGTACATTGTACAATGGTTATAGTGTTAAAAAGGTGATATTCAGTTTCAGAATTCATACCAATGCGTGAACCACCGCCAGTATGATACGTTGGCTTAGAATTTTAACTCCTAACCAATGTTTGGAACCAGTTTCTCAATAAATAAACTTTAAGATTTATATAAATTAATCAATGTACACCTTAAAGTATTACTTTAACTTCTATTTCTATTTACCTTGTTCTTGTTCAACCCCAAATGTGCGGGCTCTCTGTAAAGAATATCGTGTTAGACAAATTGTAAGGTTTAAAAGGCAAGCTATCAGATGTTTTGTTAGGAGTGCTTTTCCGCTGCAATCAGTCATATAATGAAAGACTTTTCAAAGTGGATTAATACCTTTAACATCCTGACATTAATACCTAGACCATGTTTTACGCACATACTTAGTTACGGGATTTTAGTACTAATCTGTCAGTTTTATCGAGAGCCAGCTCACTCCTACCTTTTAGGTCTTCTATAAACTGAATTCGCATATAGGATATTCTTACCAACATGCATAGTAGATAGTTCTAGCTATATAATTTTAATTTCCATTTATTCACTTATTTTTTCATTTCTACTGTATAGTAATATTTAACAATTAGGTCTCGAGGACGAATGGACTACGAGTCAATAATCAATGAGGCTGTAGGCCGAATGGGCTATTCAAACTCGCAGTCCATGATACCGAGAGGTCTAATTGTTTTAGTATAAACCTACTAATCGGTCAAAAAAGTATGTACAAGTTAAATTATCGATGAAATCCTCTGATATTGTAGCAAAACGGGGCTCATTACTATTTTGGTCTGCCATCTTTTTTCTGCTTGTAGACTATCACAAATAGACCTCTATTAGAGTAGCCAATCAGAATGCAGGATGCTTGTTAAACAGATAGTAGGTTTATACCAATAAAGTTACTTTGTACTAATGTATGTGAAACTCTAGGGACGAAGCTAGTAAAATAAAGCAAATGAACAAAAGGGGCATAGACACTAAATAGATCTATGTGGTAAGAGTTTCCAACCGTTTTCACATGAGGTCATTGGTTCCCCCACATTTTCTCTTTTCCCTTTTCCATGATTTCTAAATTTGTATCATAATGCTTTCAGGTTTGACTCTCATCAAATTTTGAAAGTAATCAAAGCCCGAAAATGGGTCGTATTTGACTTCCTTGGTGTAACGTATATGGTGGTAGCCTCCAATTCTCAGAGAGATTCACCCGTATTCAACTGGAAGAAAGATCATTTTCAGCCTTTGCAGACTATTGAAACGTCCCACGCTTTCGATGTTGAAAAAATTGAGATCGGCGGCAGGTTGTATCTAGTTGTTGCAAGCTATAGAGCGGGAACTTCCTCTCCAGTCTTCAAATGGCACAACGGACGGTTTGTGCAAGATCACCACATTTCTGAATCTGGAGCGGACGTCGAATCGTTCTCCATAAATGGCCACGCATATATAGCTATCACAGGTAAGATGTAAAACTGCCTTTGTTAAGCAAAATCCTACAAAAGTTGTACTTATAACGACGTACTAAATTAAGATTTTGAATAATCATGTCCATGCTAATTTGTTTGCTGCGTCTTTCAGACGAGGCCTAATTGGGAAGGAACAGCTATCCTGCCTCCTAAATTTGCCAGTCAAGTTAGCTTCTTACGTCCATTTAGACCACATTGGCTGCGTGCATTACTAGTGACCGTGAATGTTAACTGCCCCTGCAGCTGCTTTGTTATGTTGTTCATGGGCCTCGTCAGTTAGGCTTATTTGACGAGAAAGCTGGATCAAATTCCCTAAAAGATAAGCTGGTAGCGTGGCTCAGTGGTCTTGGTGCTAGATTTCTATGCGGACGTCCCGTGATTCCGGGTTCACATCCCACTATGACCACTGTCTGGGTTAGCCTTGGGTGATCCCTGAGTCAAATTTACTGCACTTTGTATTTAGCCAACTGTTTTGCCTTTTCGGAAACGTTTCTAACAGCTTTGTTGGGTATCATCTCGATAGACAAGATTCTGCTTTATACTATTTTCGATTCATTTGTTTATTTAGGGCCACAATCTCGAGGACCATACGTAAAAATATTTAAATGGAATGGAGCAAGATTTGTTCAATATACTAAGTTGTCGACGGGGGAGAGAGCTTATGGACTCCGCTTTCTGATGGTCGATGACGACATATTCCTTGCAGTAGCTCGTTGGTCAGCGGCTAGTTCATTGATCTTCAGGTGGAACGGCACTGCATTCAATCAGTTCCAGCAACTGCCTTCTTCTCATGTACGTAACTTCTCGTATTAATTTGACTAAATATGTTTTTAAATGCAGGTTATATAAATAGATGTTTTGGTTGATTCTTTGTTTTGATTAAAAGAGTTTAGCTCTTTAAACAGAACATTTAAAAACTTTCATTCAAAGTTTTAAAAATAGTTTGGTTGAATATTAATTTTGAGCCCGTTTCAGCCACCGCAAATATTATACTCATTTTTGTGGATCAGATGATCATGACTTAAATGTGTCCCTTAGCTATTGTACATTAGTATAAACTACTAACGATCTAACGCGCCTCTTGTATTCTGATTGGCTACTCTACCAGAGGCCTATTTGTGATGGCCTACTAGTAGAGAAAAGATCGCGGATCAAAATAGTAATGAGCCACGTTAGTAATTAGTAATTAGTAATTAGTGGCTTTATACCAAAACAATTAGACCTCTCGGTCTCATGGACTTCGAGTTTGAATAGCCAAATTGGCCTACGGCCTCATGGGTAACCGACTCGTAGTCAATTCCTTTTCGAGATCCAATTGTTAGGTATTTTTCAAACATTTTCTTTCTTACAACTAGAATAATCCTAATTGACTGTCCAGCCATTTTGAGACCCCTAAACACTAAGGTATTCATTCAAGAAATAAAACATATTCTCTGTGTTTTCATAGCCTGGTGAAAACCGAGGCAAACGTTTGGAGAATTTGAGAGCAGATCAGTGAAACATCGAGACGCATTCGAAGGTTTTCATCTACTCGAGAATTCTCAGCTTCGCTTTATGCATTATGCAAATTTTGAGTTCATTGCGTCGCCAGTGTGAGCAGGTATTAGTAACAGACGATCACTACTCACAACAGCCACTAATCCATAAATAGTTAACAATTATTCCCCAAAGTGGAAGCTACTGAGGTGAATAATTGTTTTAGTATATACCACACAAGCTGAGTAACTAGCGTACCAAAGAGTAACTTTATTAGTGTACTAATAGTTTTAATCACTAGTTGATAAAATGCCATGATTTATCACAATAATCTTTTAAGCTCATATTAACTTTTCACAATTTCATATTACGTAGTGAAGGTCATTTGAACCAAACTAATGATTCCTCCTTTTTAAGAAACTTACTCTCCTCCTTTCCCTTCATTATTGTTATATTTTGATAATTAACAGTTAGAACTCGAGAACGAATGGACTACGATTCAATAGCCTCTGATGAGGCCGTAGGCCGAATGGCCTATTCAAACTCGTAGTCCATGGGCCGAGAGGTCTAATTGTTTTGGTATAAACCTACTATTCGGTCAGAAAAGGATGTACAAATAAATTATCGATGAAATCCTGATATTATAGCGAAACGTAGCTTATTACTATTTTGATCCACCATCTTTCTCTACTAGTAGGCTATCACAAATAGATCTCTGGTAGAGTAGCCAATCAGAATCCCGGATGCGTGTTAGAGTTTTAGTAGGTTTATACTTTATACTAATAACCGTTACGCCTTTCCTTATTATTATCAATCTTGTCATCGTTATCATCGTATCATTTTCGTTTTCATTGTCGTTGTTGTTGTCATTAGCAACATCATCCTAATTATAATCAATGATTTACCTTGATTATTTTTTACTTTTCTTGTTATTACCATGAAATCATACCATTAGCTCCAAACACTAGCTATGGGTACATCTTCGAAAGTGTTTAAGGTCCAAAGTATTTTCGGCACTATTTTGAAGGATCCAAACAAGACGAATTCCTTGGCGAAGTTTGGTAATTGTTAATTGATCATGCGCACTAATTCGTTTGTCCACAAACCGGAGGCAATGCATTTTGCGGCGAAGAAGTAGCGATCGGAAACGGTCCGCGTTCAGATGCGTAAATTAATTCAGACATAAATAATCATAAAACTGCAGTTCTTTAACAAAAAATCTTCTTTTGTTCTTTCCTCGCCGCTGACCTTTCTCATTTATACCAATTTGCTTTTTTTTTTTTCGGTTATAGAGTTAGTTAAATTTTCTTTAACAAAATTCAATACTGGTAATTTGCCTGCCATGCTTGCTTTGAAGTTGTTCTTCGCGGAACTAATGTTCGGATTCGTTGTTCGAAATAACTTTCGCAGCGAACTTGTTTCATGTGAATCCCCCCTTTTCACTCTAATGTTTTCCCCTTTAGACTAGTCCACGGACATAACAGGATCAATACTTTCTTTTCTACCCACATAAACACGTAAACTTTAATGTTCTGAAATGCGTTCAATATCAATATATAGAGAATACTTCATGGAAAGTGCGCGCGTACGGTTTTTGTTCACGGGTCTTTGCTGTCCAACCGGCAAAAAATTTCAAACTAATGTCGCTTCTGATTGGACGTATCATTTTTCTCACACGTGAGAAAAGCGATACGCGGCTCCTGATTAGACGTATCGTTTTTCTCACACGTGAAATGACGATACGCAGATTGTGGTTGGCTAAAAGCAATGAACGAACGAAAATTTACTCTATGGAAATTTGGTAAGTAAATCTCCATAAGCATTTGATAAAAGTCAATATGGCATTGCATATAACTGCGGTACAAATCATATAATTGTGTTTAATTTTAAATGGCACAGATTGACCCACAAGAATTGACCTGCTTCCAACAGATGTGGCGTCATAACCCAGTTGGTTAGAGCACTGCACCGATATCGCAGAGGTCATGGGTTCGAGTCCTGTTGAAGTCTGAATTTTTTCAGGCTTCTCTCTTGCAATTGCTTAAATTGCGTTCATAACCATGAAGATCATATCATAATGTCAGAACAACAAACAATTAAACATCGGTCACACTTTGCTTTTATGAAGACTGATTTTGTTTAAAGATACTACTTAACCCTCATTTACATTTTCTAAAATGAAAAACTCGTAATTGTGAGCCTTCACACAAAATTCAACGAACTTAGCCATCACAAATTAGAACCTGTTAACTTACCTGGATTGTATTTAATGGAGGCAACTCAATTCCCTCCTCCTCCTCATCATCATCCTCTTCATCATCATCCTCTTCATCATTATCTGACGACTCCGTGACTCCTTCTCCTCTTGCATGATCACCTGCTGCGATAAAGTCGTCATCTGATGATGATTCTACAACTCCTTCTCCCCTCGCATAATCTACTTGAGTAACTTCATCATCTGATGATGATTCTGTAGCCCCTTCACCTCTTGCATAATCAGCTCCTGAAATGTAATCATTTTAGTATTTTGTTTATGCCAATCAGACTTTATAAACGACTCTTTTCATCCTTCCTCAGTTAAACAACTCCAAAAACGACTATATAAAAAATATAAAATTTTCAAATTCTTTTAGGTCTGAATTAACCTGCGATGGATTAGTGTCCCAACCAGGGGGAGTCAAAGACTCTCATCCGCTCAACACTACAGAAACCGAAGATAAGCGCCGGCTCCATGGGCCACCTGGCTCGTAAAGGATTTAGCATAGCTCAGGTCTGAATGGTACAACTGATTAGTAACAGGATATCTACAGGGATATTTTGAATGATTCAATCAAAATACAAACATATGTAATAACCAAGAATGTCATCAGTCTTAGGGGGCATCGTAAAATTCATTTGGTACCACCGGACGTCTGTAGAGGACGAGGGTCAAACGAGTTACTACTGGACAATAGATTACAGGCTCTATGATGGATCATGGATGGATGTGATGCTCTCCTCTGACGACACGCAGCCTAGAGTCCCATATGCTTACACACTCAGAATAGTAGTCTATAAATAACCATAATGCAAAAGAGTTTGAGCGAGAAGTCAAGTTTGTATGAAGGAGTCAGGATGTCTTTGACGACACACAGCCTAGAGGTCCATATGCTTATACACTGAGAATAACCAGCTCTCAAAAGAGTTTGTATGAGGGAGGAAGAGGGATGAGATGAGCTTTGTAAATTTGATGAATAAATTACTGCAGTTATTTAGCTATACGCCGACCTTGGCTATAACCGAGACCCTAAACTTAAGAGATATGATAATGGCTGATAGCTTTCGAAAAAAAATCACTTAACAGTCAATAGCCAATCGATCAAACATTCGGCTATAAGCTGAACCCCCTTGTTTAGACTTTATTTGGCAGTCAAAATTTCTGAAAAAAATAGCTCAGCTTATAGGCAAATAACTACGGTAAATTCTTTATCAAAAATTAATATGAGTGAATAACCAAGTGAATTGGCATCACTCCCAAACCTCATGTATCACCTCATCCATGAGGTAAAAAAGAGGTGCAAAACAGTAACTTTCATGTAATTTTCAAAGTCTTCAGTCAAGCACCTCTATTCATTTTCTAAGGGAGTCTTCTGCTGGAAATGCACATTCTATGTGCACAAATAAGCTTTGCAATTGAGTACAAACTTGACAACCACAAGTATAAAATTGTTTGCACATACGTAACAAGAATAGTTTCAGAAGAAATAAAGTCTGGATCTTTGCTCTACTTTTCCAAAGGATGTATGTCAGCTTGTTTTAGTCACCTGATATAGGGTTGAGAGAAAGATTGTCTGGTTTAACAAAATTATTCAAAAGTCTAACCATTTACAGATGTTAAAACAACGAGGTAGCAACCTGTCTTCAAAACATTTTACTTTATTATAGGAAATTAACAGTGCATTTATTAACGCGATTTTGGTAAATTTGCATTAATCAAATGTACCTTAATAAAGATTGATTTAGCTTTTATGTATGTTATTTTATTAACAACACTGTTAATTTAAAACACCTTTATTTCAGATTTGTACAGTACTGAGTGCAGAAGTGTAAATCATGAGTTTACAGAAATCAAAATAAATAAAGTACGATGATTATCATAAATATTCGCGTTAATTTAATGAATGTATACCTATTTTTCGAAAAAATTCGCATTCATTTAATACATGTAAACCTAGTTTTTGAAAAATTCGCATTAATTTAGTAAAACATTGATTTTTATCACGTTGTCAACGTGCATTGTTATTTCCTATAATAAGGTTAAACATTGTGAGTTCTCAGGACTCAAATGGCAAATTAACCAAACAAAAACTAATAAGGGAATAATATGACTTTTGGAGGGCATATTGCTTATTTTTGGCCTCACAGTAAAATTTTTGCCCAAGGGCAGCAAGGGTGAAAATTATACTACAGGGCCAAAAATAACCAATATGACTCGACAAAATCATGTTATTAACATTAATATCAATATACAAGGCTAAATAATTATAAATATACAACACAAGACAAACACAATATACACTGAATGGCTAAAGCTAGCCATATTTTCACTTTCATCTCTTGAAAGTATATTACATTAACTGGCTGCGTTTCCAGCGTGGTTAGTCCTTGTAGTGTAGTGGTTAACACGTCGGACTAGTAAAC
>JAOBAY020018940.1:0-14784 GCA_025331085.2 Zoanthus sociatus | reverse complement strand
TGACATTTGCAGGGATGGCAATTTTATAGGGATTTAGGCGGCTGTTTTGTGGCAGGAAAGAATTTTGTTGAGCAACCCGTGGCTGGAAACATGTCGAGTTTCTAACCTTCCCAATTTTATAGAGTGTGAAACATTTCTTGCAAAATGCAATTCGAAGCGTTAAAAGAAATGGTTGAAAACTTTGAGAAGTAATAACTGAATAGCAAGAATGATGTGGGAAAACTTTATTGCTTGTAATTTAATGAATTAGTGTAATTTCCACGCTATTATCAAAGCCTCCATACTAAGTCTTTATTGTATAGAATAAGTTACAGTGAGTCTACACGTGTATGCATGACATATTCATCATATTTACAATAAAAGCTTGGGCTGCCTGTGACCCTCCCAGCAAAATTTCTGCGTATGGGCTTGTAGATATCGGTTTCTATTAAAATCTTAGCACCGTATATTATGGTGTGTACACACCGTATATTATGGTGTATACATACAAAATTAATATTCAGCATATCAAGCTCATAATGTAAAAAATCTTGCATATCAAACCCGAAGTGTGAGTACTCCAGAAGTTTGGGTTGGAGAATGCGTCTGGACTTTCACAAACCTGGCCCTCTTATAACCAAGAAATGGCGTGAATTTGATACCCTGTTCTAAACTTATAATAAACAATCTTGTTGTCTGCGTGTTCCAGGGAAGAGATAAAGAAACTAAAGGCCCATAGCAAAGCGCCGCTGTACTAAAAATAGAAATTTCTAGAGAGGCATGTTTGACAAAATAATCTACAGAAAAAGTAGCGATCTTGTAATTAAAAAGAGAATTCATTGTCCAATTTAAAATGATTTGTGGTCTGGTTGAAATATTGATTTAGCCGCCACCCGATTTTACCATAGACATGACTTACTTACTGCTCTGCACTATTAGATATGCCTGAATTTTAAACAGAGGTTACTGGGACTATGTACTTTAAAACTAAGTCACCCTGTGCTAAACAAATACTACAAAGAACTCTTTAAATTTCAAAACGTTCCCTTTTGTGACCCCAATAGAAACTGCTTTGGACGATCGATGCTGATTACATCGCTGATCAGTGTCATGTATGGTTTAACAATGCCGGAAAAAGCTGAACACTTAGCCTGTGGTTTAGAAGATTCAAGCTTAAATTTCGTATGATACGATTTTATTTTTATTTTAGGTAATGTATGGAGCCAGAACTTGACGTGGCAACAACTGAAAATGCTAAGAAAATTAATCTGAGATATAAGTAGATATATATAATAGGAGCGAATTGAAAAAGGAAGGCGAGAAGGAAGATCAACGGTTACAGTAAAAGATTTTTTATTATAATTACATTTCTTTATTATAGAAAGTCTTTCGTTAATGCTATTAAAAGTCCCTGTAATGTATATCTCCCGGGTGGGGGACTCCCATATGGAACAGACGGGGATGCTCGTCGTCTCGCTTAGGGGTCTCGCTTAGGGTGTTCCGGGCAAAGCTCCAATAGTTTAAGCCGCCAAATTTTTAAGCCGGGTCAAATTTTGCTTAAGCCATGCCCAGATTGGTCTCCTTTAGGGGTCACAAAAAGCTTGAGCCACGCCCAGATAGTCTCCTTTAGGGGTTAATTTCAAAATTTGCCACGAGCATCCCCGTCTGTTTCATATGGGAGTCCCCCACCCCAGGGGTATATCTTTGTTCTAACATTGACATACCCTGCATTTTTAGATCATTAAGGCGTTTGCGTGTGCGGATAATTGCCATTGCAATTGGAGATAATACAGACCGGCGCCATCTTGAAGAGCTTGTTGCAGCTCCCAAGGACATACTGTATGTAAAAAGCTGGAACAACATTAAAGAACGGATTGCTGCTATACATTCACACACGTGCTTGAAGACACCGGGATGTAAGTAAATCAATATCAATTATTTACTTTCGAATAAATACTTGAATTCTTAATGACAAGTTTCATTTAGATAAAACACCTACCAAATAAAATACCGAATTTTTCCTTACATCGTTGGCAAAAAACTAATCATTTGGGAGAAAAACCTTTTAGATTATGTTTTGTAGTGATTTAAAAGAAGCAGTTCAACTATTTGGCTTTATATTAAGTACGCTGCTCAATTTAAGGGGAAAGTCTTATGATGAAATTTTCCACCCTGCGAAAGCTTCTTTTTCTTCCATTTTTTGCTAGGGAAACATTTGCGATACCGTTGTTAATGCAAAGAACCAAGGTACATGCAATGTGTTATATGTAGTAGTTATTGGATGACTTCTATTGTCCACGTTTTAGTTCTGCTACTAAATGATTCATCAGTCTCTGACCCTCCCTATAGCGTTCGTTGATAAGTAGTTGAAGCCCATTGCAAATGAAAATATTTTTTTGAAAGAACTCCAACTATATTTTCTGTTCTAGTTGTCAAGCAGTGTTCCAAGAAGATCGATATTGGCTTTGCACTTGATGCATCTGGAAGCATGGGCAATCGAAGTTTTAACAGGGAAAGGAATTTTGTTATCGACATGCTCAAACAGTTTGACCTATCAGAAACAGAGACCAACGCTGGTGTTATTGTATACAGTTTAGACCCCAAACTTGTAATCAAATTCAACGAGTTCTACACCTTGGGGGAATTTGAAAGAGCACTCAAAGACAGAACTCCTTGGAAAACGAAAAGAGAAGCTTTAAATATGAAGGTCAAATGGATGAACCATAAAACTAGAATTGATCGAGCTCTCGCAATGGCAAAGAGCAAATTATTTGCAAGAAAAAATGGCAATAGAGCAGGGGTCCGTGACGTGCTTATCTTTTTGACCGATGGCAAACAGAACCCTCCAGCAGAGCGTTCATTAGAACTGTACGCCAAGCCTCTGTTAGACAAAAAAGTGAATATTATTTCGGTAGGATTTGGAAATGCAAAACAAGAAGAGCTTCTGAAAATTTCATCGGGACCGGAATATACTCTCTCTTATAAGGGAGGCGTCGAGGTGCTTGAGAAAGCAGTATTTGAAATCCTGGAAAAACTTTGTAACTGTACGTAAACCTATATTCCGTTTCGCTTGATAAGATAGTAACATTAGTTGGGGTTTATTATCAAAAAGGCAACTGATAACTTATTCCAGCAAGCTATGTTTTCCAGTGGTAATAGCCCAGTTATAGGACCGATATGTTTTCCAGTGATAATCCAGTTGTAGGACCGATATGTTTTCCAGTGATAATCCAATTGTAGGACCGATATTTTTTCTAGTGATAATAATGCAGTTGTAGCACCGATATTTTTTCTAGTGATAATAATCCAGTTGTAGAACCGATATGTTTTCCAGTGATAATAATCCAGTTGTAGAACCGATATATTTTCCTGTGATAATAATGCAGTTGAAGGACCGATTTGTTTTCCAGTGGTAATAAACCAGTTGTAGGACCGATATGTTTATCAGTGGAATAATTATAAGTTATTTTTCGAGTAGAACAATCAAAGCATACTGTACATGTTTTTACCAGGTTATGAATGCACAGATAACATGTTAGATGTTTTTTAATTGAAACTGCGATGACGTACTACTGCTTACACTGCTATTTTGAATATTTGGTGTTTGATATTGTTTATGGATCATTCCAACAGACTGCGAAGCAAAAGTCAATTTGGGATTCGTTTTGGACGCTTCTAGGACGACAAGCCATAAATTTAAAGCCCAAAAGGATTTAGTGTCACTCATCACGGAGAGCTTTGTCCCAACACCCGGTGGAACACAATTTTGTCTCTCGAAGTAAGTTAAATGTTTGTTAGCTTGAAGGCCATTTTAACTAAGTTTTAATACAAAACCAATCGGAACCAAATAGTTTGCTAGATTAAATCTAATAATTATAAGATTAGTAATTTAGATAGTAATTACGTTTTGATTAATATTTCATGAAAAAATAAAACTACAGACGAACATCTTATAGCGTTTTTTTTTCTCTGTTAAGTCAGAAAATGATAACTTTTAAATAGAACTAAAACACGCTGTGTCTTCAAAGCCTTGTAAAAATCTTGGCAAAGGTTATAATAACTCTCGAGATTTTGCGCGCGCCTCTGGTTTTCATTGATCAGCTCTTTAATTCTCCCAAACGCTCGATACAATTTTTACCAGGCTATGAAGGCAGAAAACATGTTCTATTTCTTAAAGAAAGCGAAACGGCCTAAAAGCATAGGGTATTAATGAAATCATAATGGAAATAAAAATGTTTCAAAGCAGATGCTCATTTTTTTAACAATGTTTTTCTTCGTTTTCAAGGTTCAGTGACGAAGGCTCCCTTGAAATACCTTTTACACACGACAACTACGACTTCACAACTGAACTTGACTTCGTTACCAGTGTTAAAGGTCGAACGTACATTGAAAAGGGACTAAGGGCAATAGAGAAAGAATTCGACAAAAATGCAATTCCTGGGCGTCCTAAGGTAATACTTTGTGAATTTCACTTTATATTTTCAATTTTAGTAGCGCACTGAAGACAAATTTACTTATTATTTTACTGTCGAACGAAATGGCATAAAGTCTTTCTTGAATAAATCAAAATTCAGCTTGGGTCCGAGGCTTAGGGGAATGTAATGCAAAAGAAATGAATTATTCTTTAGTCAATGTCTGCTGAATTTTTTTTTTATTGTTCCCATAAGCCTTGATTCCAAGCTGAATATCAATATATCGAAAATGGTCTTTGTGCGGTATATTTTTTGTGTATGGCGGTGATTCGATAAGAAAAAAGATCGACGATAATCATTAAAATCAAGTAAAAAAAAAAAGAAAAGACTTAAGTATATTTTTTTGGATGCAATTTGTGGTTCTTTTTGGTTATGTTTTCACCGTTCTCGATTTGATACTTTGTCCCAAGCAAGGCAGCTATCAAGGAAGTATTCTTCTGCAGAATTATCAGTTGCAAATACTTTTCTTTTTATGTACAAAAGGATTTTTAACTTTTTTTGTTTGGTTGAATTTTAGATTTTGTTGGTTTTAACTGACGGAAGGCAAACAAGGAATTCCTATTTAGTGAAAAAAGCAGCCGACGATCTTCGTAAAAAAGGAGTTGTTATTTATGCTATTACAACAAACGAACCCTACAGAATGAAGGTAAAGAGTCATTTAGGGGATGATCTGACTTAAGTTCTTTGTCGTTAAAATTCTTCTTGGCCGTGTAATACTGAATATCAAGAGTCATATAGTGAAAACCCAACCAAGTATTGTTAAGGCGTTCTAAAAAGCTCAATTTTGCAAAGAAAAAACCAAAGTTTGTCAAATAAAACGCCCGTAAAGTTTATTGACTCTTGTAATCCCGGTAAATAGTCGGAATTACAGAATTTTGGTGGGTAAGGATTTTTAGTCTTCGAAACATTTGTTTTTGATAAATGGAAAAAAATCGACTTGATTTAACTGAATTTAGCAATTCTTTCTTTTTGTTTTAGGTTCTTAAAGATATTGCTGGAAGTAATGGTAGTGTGATGCATTTGAAACTAATAAAGCATTTAAAGAACAAAATAGCGCAACGAGTTGTCAAGACGGTTTGTCCCCATGGAAGAACAGGTGTGTGTGGTGCTAAACGAACTATTCAAAAGCTAATAGTTATACTAGCTGTTCCCTTAGGAAAAGTAGATGCTGTCGATCAAGGGTTTGGTTTAATTCGGGTCGTATTTTCGATCAATTGTTTGCAATAGTTCAATTATATAACATGTTAATTACAATTCATTTTCTCGTGTGGTAGAACACGAGAAAATAAAACCTAGTTTTGTGAATCTTTTTATTTAATTTTCTTCTTCTGGAGTGTACAGAGTCGTCGTAATTATATAAAATAATAGTAAAGTTTTAGTCTTAATACCATTTTTCAAAACTTGAAACTGGTAAAACCAAACGGGTATGTCCTTTGAAGGGATATCAGGTCACAATTTAAGTAATGTTGAAAACAACCTTTGAAGCTAGGTTGCACAATCTGCTTAGAATCGTAAATATCTTGTTGTTGGAACTTTGGAGCATTTCGAAGAATGCTTTCTGATTCCCTTTCCTTAAATGTAGCTGGTTTGAAGAAAACGTTGACATCCGCATACGTTATCACTATAAAAGAAGCAATTTATGGGGAATCGATCCCACGAACGGATATCTGTTATTTTTTGGTATTTTATGGTGCCAAACCTTGTGATTAATCATCGTCTCTGGTCACTCAGTTTTCGTTTTCATCATGTTACAACCAAAACAAGATGGAATATCTGGAATTTTATTTTGCAAAGCACGTTCAAAATGTGAAGTTTTGTCCCTTGGGCACTAAAACAAACAATGACGAAGCTATAACATTAAAAAGACAAAAGATAAATTACCTTATTTAGATATTTTAAAGATTGTCTAAACCTTAAATCTAACATACTGGTTTTTCCTCTTTTCAGAATGAGCTTCAGAACCGTAGAAAACTGACACGAAATATTCTTCTAACGTAACTGCCATTAAAAAAAACATTTATTTAATTAGTTGATGTTATTACCGACGTCATCAACCTCGTATTGCCTAAGTTAACAGCAATAACGGCAAGATTAGCAAATCTTCTAGACTCTAAGTATATGTTCTTCTATAAAAGACATGGAACCAGGCTATTGCGCATGGGTGTTTGCCAGTGTTACATAAACAATGTTGGGAAGATTGAAAGCATTCATGAGAATCTTGGAAATCAAAAGACTGATATGATCAACTATGCAGAGTTCATAAATCAGCTGGAGAACGCTTCCAAATGTTCAAAGCCAAGGAAAGCGCATGCCTAAGAAGTAATGGACACTTCGAGCAAACCCCTGTTGTACAATGATATTTGTTGGATCCGTTCCGACAGTTTTTAGAATATTTGAAATAATTTAAATGATTAAGTTGTCAAGATAAAAAAAAATAGCAGCGAAATGCAACCAAGTGTATAAATATGCACCTAAAAACAGTAAAAACCGATAGACAAGGACAGTTAAATTGTTTTATATTTTTGTAAAAATTGCTTTCAAAATAAGTCGATGAATTTAATTTATTAAACTAAATTATAGATAATGAATATTTCATAGAAATATGTGTCTAATATATATACAGCATTAAGACCATATTTTCTGCTTGAATATTTCCACTGTTACATTAAATTGCAAAGACGAGGCATAAAAACAATAATCTTGATGTGTTCCATCTCAGTTTAATGTACACGATTCTATTACCCCCTTATTTGTGTTGTCAATCTTTTTTGTACTTCCATCGTATGCCGAATTTGATAGCTGTTTTTAGACAGGTTTTTACAAAATAAAATTCTATAACATGTGTGTTGGTTTAATGTGTTTAGAAAACCAGCTACTCTATCGACAGAAACGACAGTCAGTCTAGATTAGGGACTATCAAAGTTAATGCCGAATCATAACCAGATACTGATCTACCGACAGAAACTACAGTCTGCTCTAGATTAGCCGGGACTATCAAAATTAACACCAAATATAACCAGCTACTCTAACCACATAAACTACAGTCGGGTCTAGATTTGGGACTATCACTTAATAAATACCGAATAAAACCAGCTACTCTCTACCGACAGAAACGGCAGTCAGGTCTAGGTTAGGGACTATCAAAGTTAATGCCGAATATACCCAGCTACTGATCTACCGACAGAAACTACAGTCTGTTGTAGATTAGCCGGGACTATTAAAATTGATACTGAATATTTAACAATTATTCCAAGAGCGCGCGTTGGATATGAGATTCTACGCTCCTCGTTGGTTGTAATTATCTCATATCCAACAAGCGCAGATGGAATAATCGTTATATTAAATTTCATGAGCTTTCCGAACCCTTCGATACTTGAAAATGACAGCAGAATTTTATTCTGACATTTTTCAGCTTGGCAACACTTTATACAGTTTCCATATATGGTCATTCGGTATAGATTGATTGAACCAATCAGAAAGCTAGAAACGCAATAATCGAGGTTGAAAATTAAATAATTAGCAATTAATCCCAGAAGTGGAGGTGACTAGTGATGGACATTTACCGAGCCGCCAAGCATAGACACTGATGGGGATAGTTGTTACATATTCGGTATTCACTTTGACACTGAAGGGAATAATTGTTTTAGTATTAAGCTAGCAGGTGAATAGCACTTTTCAAATTTATTTCAAAAAATTTTAAAATCTGAGCAAAAACAAGTTTTATAACCAGTCTTTCGTAATCTATCTCACACGCGAGAACATGATCACATGACTCAATTCGGTCGCATTGAATTGCAAAAACTATTCATTGATCAATAAGGAAATCACTGGAAATAGAAAATCTCCAGATAATGCAAAATGAGCAATCAAATCCTGAACAATTTACTGTCCGTCGCTTGAACTTGGAAGATTTATGTTGAATTGAAAACTGCAGTTGTTGAATAGCCGTAGAGAATGAGTCAGCTGCTGGCCATCTTAGATTCCGAAAAAGTTGGAGTTTGCTGCCACTGGACGAACTGTTCCTACACGATTAACAGCAGCTGGCTGTAGTTCCATCACAGCCCTATCACTGTTATATTGCGACCAGATTCTTTAACAAAATTGGATTTCTACTATCATTATTTACGAGCTTCTCTTCTTCAAATTGTTTTTTTTTAATGTGATCCTTTGTAATCTGACATTTGTGAACATTTGGGGCTCCTTCTGTAGGTACCGTAGACATAGTAGGGACCTTAAGATTTGAGGACGGCGTCTTGTTCTAGGACGTCACGGCATATAAGGATCTGGGGCGAGAACGCCGTTCTATGCGCGGGAATTTAGACTTAAGAAAAGATAAACAAGAAGGGAACTTTCTCTAGAGCCTTGGTCGAGAATGGCGTCCTTTAGGAAAGCGCGGGATAAACTTCTTTTAAGTTTTTGCGAGGAAATCATTAATGAGGATGAATTTCTTGTGTTACTTGATGTTAATAAGTCGAAAAATCCAGAGTATCCTTATTGGAATTATGAAAGATTCAAGTTTCAAGATAGAAGTGAGGCCGAGTGTAAGACAGATTTTCGTTTCGAAAAATACGACATTCCTCTCTTGGTTGATGTTCTTGGCTTACCTGACGAAATAAACTGTAAACAAGGAACAATCTGTGACAGCACTGAAGAATTATGCATCGTTCTCAAGCGGGCTGGCATACCCTTGTCGCTACAGTGACCTCATAAGCATTTTGGCAGACCAGTCCCTGAAATCTCCATGATAAGTAATATAGTCATTTATTTTATAATTGAACATCATGGTCGTCGGATATCAAAGTGGAATCACATTATTTTAAATCACCAGCCATTACAGGCATATACTGAAGCTATTTCAGATAAAGGTTCTGCTCTCGACAATTGCTTTGGCTTTGTGGATGGCACAGTTCGGCCAATTTGTCGCCCAAACACCAATCAAAGAATCGTTTAAAATAGCCACAAAAGGATGCATGCCCTGAAATTTCAATCGATTGCAATTCCAACAACAACAATATTTATTTCCAGAACCTTTAAATACAGTACACTCATTTGAAACATAAATATAAACATAACTATAGTGGTTGGACACCCGAAAGAACTGTGAAAAGCTAATATAGTCGGGTGCCCATTCCAGTTTAAATATACTTTTTATGTATCAGAAAAGTGGATTGAGGAAAAAAAAACAAAAGAAAAAAAACACAGAAAAAGGAGAGATATGGCAAACAAAGTTTCAAAAAAACTCAATTGCTGTTTGTGATGTAACCATCAACAAAACGTTTTTTGAGTTCCCGTTTAAAACAAGGAAAATTCAAAGTTTTTTGCTGCTCATCAATCTCGTTCCAAAGTTTCGGTCCAAAATATCTAATGTTAAATTTTATATAGTTTGTTCTAATTTTCGGAAAAATGAATGTAGATTTTGATGCCATACGAGTACCATAATTGTGTCTTCTGCTCGTAGCAGTAAAAAAGTTCTTAAAAGCACGTGGCAAGTTACAGTTAGAATACTGATACATAAAGCCATGCAGTGTAAAGCGAGATTATGTCACGGAACTTGATAAGTTTTAATTTTGCGAAGCGAGGATCACTGTGTGCATCAAATTTGGCGAAACTAATAATACGAACTGTTTTCTTTTGTAAGATATCTAATGGTTTTGCATTTGAACAATATGTGCTACCCCATACCATACAGCCGTATGTGAGAAAAGGATATACAATTGCATAATATAATTGAACTAGAGTTTGAGTGTTGACGAAATGCCTGAGTTTGCAGATGATGCCAATGCTCTTTGTTATCTTTTTTGAAATTTTTAAAATGTGCTCTTTCTAATTCAACTTCGAGTCTATTAGCACACCTAGATACTTAACACATTTCGTTTGCGTTATCTAGTTATTATTTAGATGAAGAGAAAAAAGAGTCTATGACATACTTTTGCCGATATGTGGAATAGAGCAAAATTAGCGATAAGTTGTTAGAACATTGCCACTCTTGAATTTTGAATAGCATGGCCAACTCGTGTACATATGCAAAACAAACGCTTGGTGGCTAATTTGAGAGAACGGTTTTTGCTCGACTAACACTTGGTATCAAAGAAAAAGCCAAAACTGATTGAAGATTGAAATTGCTCTTTCTTACTTAAGTAAGCGCGCACGTATTTGCGCACCGATGACTTAATGGCGTTTCTTAGCATGCAATAGAAATAAAGAGGATCGATGGAAGCCGGAATGACACTAACCACCTCAGCCGTTAGCAGATAGAAAACCTACTGCGAAGTAGCAGCGAAACAGCAAATTCTATAATTATCTAATCTAACTCCTAACCTTAAACCTAACCGGCCTCAACTCCTAACCCCAACCCTTAACCATAACCCTGGGAATACCTTACGTTTTTAGGGTTAGGGTTAGGTTTAGGTTCAGCTGTTTTGCTGTTTCGCAGCTGTTTCGTAGTCTAAGCAGTAAAATCGTTCGGCTGCCGTAACTTTGCCAAAATGGAAGAGGACGGCTTAAACGTGCACAACTACGGTAAGTTAGAATTAACTTCATATGTCATTAAGTTTTACAAAGAGCAAATATGTGTTAATAAAATATGCGGGGCTTTCCATGCATTTTTTGCTGGAAATAATAAAATATTTATTGATGTACATAGATAATATATACTATAGAGGTAATCTCAGTTATGAAGTGCGGGCGGTAGTAATGTAAAGAAAAAATTTTTACCCTGTCATTGAAAACTCAATATCTTTTTACAAAATAAATGAACATCATCTGTATCGCCAGTGTGTTTTGTTTTGGAATAGATAAAAGACAGTCGAACATGAGTACAATATGTATCTATTAGAAATGATTAGTAATATATTTTATAAGATTTTAGATTTGTTAATATATAGTTGTTTGTTGTGTGTGGAAGTTGCAAGAAGCAAGTTGATGGATTGGTGGAGCTGGTCGAGGAGTTGTGTGAAGAGGTGGAAACGGTGAGAGGTTTCTGTTATTTGGGGATAGGATGAGTTCAAGTGGTAATTGCAAGGCAGCTGTGACAGCAAGAGCAACAATTGGATGGGTGAAGTTCAAGGAATGTGAGAGTTGCTGAACTCATAAAGGTTCTCGCCAGTTAGATGAAAGGAATGGTTTATCGGAGTTGTGTAAGATCGGCGATGTTATATGGGACTAAGACATGGTGTTTGAGGGAAAATGAGATGGCAGTTTTGAGAAAGACTGAGAAAACAATGATGAAAGCAATGATTGGTGCAAAACTGATGGAGAAAAAGAGGACAGAAGACCTAATGGAGATGTTAGAATTGAAGTAAACAGTGGTTCAGACGGCAAAGGCGAATGGAGTGGCATGTGTTGAGGAGGGATTATGGGCATGTTTTGAGAAAAGCGTCAGAGTTTAAAGTGAAGGGCAAGAGGAAGCGAGGACGACCAAAGAAGATGTGGAAGAAAATCATTTACAAAACAAAAATAGGCTAAGGTTGATATAAAGATGTATAATAATTATCTTTATTTTTTTTGTGACTCACTCCCTCACTCTCTTAGTCTTACCAAGGTCACATAATTAAAACTTGAATGATCTTATTCTGTGGAAATTCCAACAAACTAATGAATTTTAAAAAAAGTACAAATCCTAATTTAATTTTAGTCATTATATCATCTCCTTGTAATTTTCAGTGCAAGACTACATCTACATTTATGACAAACTGACACCGTTGCCTGAATACATTTTATAAATGTAAACGTTTATAAACTTAAAGATGCTATGCCACGACGATTTTGTTGTTTTGGTTACTTAGTGGTTCTACTTATGCACAAAACGTTCCTGATAAACTGTGAGGTGAATATCTAATGCAGGGGTTTCAATAAAGTTTGAAGTAGGCAGCCAGTTTGACGGTATTAACAAGGGGCCCAAAAGGTCCTTTTCCCAGAAAGGAAAATTTGAGATCTGGAATCTCTGAAGCACTATTTCCAGCGTTCTGGCGAGGTAAAAAGTATGTCCAAGCCCATTAAAATAAATTTTGATATTTTTTGAAAATATTTTTGTTTTAATTACTTCAATTTAGGGAAAAAGTAGTCGAAGTCTCTGATCGAAGGAGCCGACGCGGACGTCGGTGCTTATTGAAAGCACTGCTAATGAAATGTTTTTAAAAGGAGCAATCCATATGCATGATAACGTATATGGACTAACGCTCAAAACATCAGGTTCTTACACTACATACAGCAAACACTATAACAATTTCAACCTTTAATTGTCTTAAATTTAGTTGCTCAGACGAAGAATTAAAGCTCAAAACCTCAGCTCATTAACCTTATTACAGGGTTCAGTTGGTTATTTTGACGTTCTTTAGTGTTGAACTTGGCAGAACCTTTGTTTCTAAGCCTTTGTAGGACCAACCAACTGTATTTTTGACAACCTCACGGTGGGCAAAACGAATGGTCCTGCATGTTTTACCATATTAAGACTATTACCTGTACAAACAATATCAGCTAAAACAGCATGCATCATAAAATACTTGACTGAACTTTTAGAAATAATAGATTAACTAATATCTAAACTGTCACGTAGTAAATTTTCGAAGATTTGAAAATATAGCTCACAAACTGACAAAGATGCAAGCTCTTAAAAATGTGCATACGTTGTGGTAGAGCCGGAAAAGGACCACCAGCCTCGTTTTCATGCACGTACACACAAAACAAAAACTTGGGTTACGTCATAGAGGAATAACAGAATCAATGACTGTTTTGGGAGATTGAAATTTATGACTAATTTTCAAAATTTATGACTAATTTTCAAAATTTTTCGGCGAATTGAATTGAATTCTTTAATACTGACAGTGTAGTATTACTTAATCAGGTCAAAGCAAGATGAAGGTTGTGATAAATGAGTGGTAAACCACGTGTAAAGATTATATCTTATGGATAATTGAGACGCCTGTCTGTAGTTTCTAAAAGATGTCTAGAACATTGTTGTCCTTGTTGTATCGGCTCATGATTGTGTACATGCAGACATAAAGCTAAAAATGGGCAGAGATTAAAAATATTACTGGGGTGGGTCGGATGGAAAGAGAAGGTTCGCCCTTGTCATTCTATCAGGCAAAAGAAATTAGATTGGTAAAAAGTTAAACTTAGACTAGGGCCCAATCGGTTAGCCCGAGTAATAAAAAAACAGAATAAACTAGCATACACGTTTTATTTTTGGGCCGAGGCTGAATGTTCTTAAGTATTTTGGGGATTTTAGCCTCAAATGTTCTTAAAAATGTTCTTAATATAATCGTTACATAAATAGAATCCACACAAAAATTATTACTGCTTACGTCGGAGCCTGTTAACTTTCGTTGACGATGAAAAGTGAAACACAAAAGAGTAAAAAAATAGTCAACACAACGTATATAAATTCTAAGAAAACAACTATATTTCAGCTGGCCAAACCAGCCTTCTTCAGGTTTGAAAACTTTTTAAAAAATTGGTAGTTCAACTGTTACAGATTTTGACCGCTATGAAATATGATGCGCGTGCTGTAATACGTAAGAAACCAAAGGAATCGCAGGAATGAATCACGGCTTTTATCATTTGTTGTTTTCAAACCTGAAGAAGGCTGGTTTGGCCAGCTGAAATATAGTTGTTTTCTTAGAGTTTATATACGTCGTGTTGACTATTTTTTTACTCTTTAGTGTCAATTGCAAAGGAAGTGGTTGCTCATTCTTCCAGCCAGAGGCTACTCTTTAATTGCTCGACGGTTCAGATGTTGGCGTGAATTAAAGTCAAACTTGCAGAGGGAGGAAAACCGGAGTACCCGGATAAAAACCCTCGGAGTCAGATTGAGATCAACAAATCTCAGCCCACATTCGGAGCCCAGGACTCGATTCCGGGTCTTGGAGGTGGGAGGCACGACTGATGATCACTATGCCAACCTGACTCCCCTACTCTATCAGATAAAAAAAAAGATGTAAAAATCTTAACAAAAATATATGAAGTTGAAATGAAGCAAAAGGTAACGAGTGAATTGTTTTAATTCTTACTTCGCATTTGCACTGTAAACACTTCGGAGAGTAGGAGTCTATCTGAGGGTGCCACACAGAACCTATCTCGTAAAACCTCGCCATACTGTAACAACCTTTTTTCTGTGAGACACTTGGCTGTACTGTATAAGCAATAGTAGAACAAATCACCCAATTAAAACAATGAGTAATTCAGCATTATTTATTTCAAAGAATAAAGAAGCTGAATAAAAATATACATCTAATCTCAGGGCCGGATCCAGAATTATGAAAAGGGGGGGCGTAGCCCCGTGTGGAAAATTGCGTAAAGTGCACAAAGCCCTAGCGGACTGTAAACAAAAGAATAA
>JAOBAY020018918.1:0-14784 GCA_025331085.2 Zoanthus sociatus | reverse complement strand
ATGAAAAAAAAAGAACCAAAAAATCAAAAAAAAAAGGAAAAAAAAACGTTTCCAAATGTTTCAACCCGGGCGCGAACCCGAGATCGAACCCCCAGTCTCTTGCATCTAAAGCTGATGCGCTAACCACTAGGCTAAGACATCATCAGCAGTGATATAGGCCTGGGTACAAGCTTGCACAAACGTGACCCGACGAAAACTAACAAAAAAAAAATAAAAAATAAAAAAATAAGAAACTCGATGCATTCTTTGACTCTGCCCTCGTGCAGAGTAAAAAACCCGGCCACCAAATGGCAGTAAAAAACAGAAAATACCAAAGATAATAAAGCAGCTATAGAAAAAGCTTTTTAAATCCTGAAAGAGTTGCAGTAAGTCTGACAAACATTGGTAAAGTTATGGATGCACAGATTATTCTTGGCTACCTGTCAGGAAAACAGTTGTCAAAACTTTAAAAGCTCTTGGAAAACCTGCTCTTAATGGTAAGGGAAAAGCAAGGCAAATAAATGTACTGCTGTCAGCTAAAACTGGTAAAGAAACTCCACTTACCATTCAATATCCAGAAAAGGTAAATAAAAGACACTGTGACAACATTAAAAATTCAACTGTTTAATGTTCCGAATTAGTCAACAGAAAACAATAATTACAACAAAAGTGGCTACATTATTGATTATTCTGATGTTAATTGATAAAATGTAAGATTGATTTCAGTAAATCTGAGTGATTGATGGATCAAAGTAAAGAACTTTCAAATGTTTTCTGTAATCACTCGTGGATCCTTCTTAAAGATGTTGCATAAAGCTGTCATTTTTTCTTTCGTTCGTAAATGGAATTTACAGTTTATCATAAAGTTTCAATGTTCTTTTCGTTTCCCAATACTGAATTAGAGTCTGTAAGAAGACATTTTTCCCGTATTTTCCACCAAATTATGACAAAACAATGGAAACAAAAATTTAAATTACAGATGTTCAATTGGGCAAGGTACACTTTTATCAACAGCTAATATGATGGGGTCATACTTTTCTGCAGATTTAGCTTTAAAGTTAAAACCATTTTCGGGAAAAGGAATTTTCACAAGTGAATAAAGTAAAAATTATTCTTTATGGTTAAAGGACAGTCAGTTCGAAATACATACAATGAAAGTGAATCTCCTAAAAATTAATTAGAATTGATTATTTTATTCTGGCCACTAGAGAGTATAAAAGTTGTTGGGGCTTATTTAGCAGCGTTTGAAAGGTTTGAAAATCCAATTTATTAGTCCCATTAAGAAATTT
Organism: Zoanthus sociatus; assembly: GCA_025331085.2. Lineage (NCBI taxonomy): Eukaryota > Metazoa > Cnidaria > Anthozoa > Zoantharia > Zoanthidae > Zoanthus > Zoanthus sociatus. The sequence goes on along the minus strand of JAOBAY020018918.1, from coordinate 13,516 downwards.
TGATGGCAACATGGGGTAATTCATTTAAAGCTTATATGCGATATAAGGTTTTTTGTGGAAGTGCATGGTAGGCACTCAATTTGTTTTCTCCACTTTCTATAAGTATTTCATAGCAGGACACACCAAAGTAAAATTAATGTTTTTAAAAACATTTATAATCTTTCCAACATAACCAAATTTAAGCTAAAACAGTTTATTCACTTTTGAGTGCGTAAATTTTCGGGCACCTTTTGAGAAAATGCTCCCTTTTAAACACTGTTCAGTACAAAGCTAGCAAGCAGATAATATTCAGTGCTAACCGTTGTCTGTCATATACAGAAACTTAAGATACAATGTGATGCAATGGAAACAATGGACTAGGGCACTGATAAGACAGAAAAGTGGAATCAGGTGTTGACCCCAAACTACATGTCATCAGAGAATAGCCAGGAGGAAACCATTGAGGGTGGCCAGACCTGGATCTATTTCAGGGTGAAACCATTATCCTGGGGAAAAAAAAGAATTCAAGTAAGGAAAAAGAAAAATTAACAACCATCATCTTTAGGTACAGGGCTCATCTTGAATGAGCAAGGCGTATTAATTAGTCTATATGCCAGCGAGTGAAACCCTCTCCCCCACCCCCATCACCCTTGGGGAATTTTGCAGACATGTAACGTTTGAAACTTTAGCCTTAAGAAATTCCAGATTTGGTTGATTGCAATTGATCTGTTGCTGCAGGTGACCGCATTGAAGCATTCCTTTGTGGAGTAAAATACTCCACGTCATGGGTTTTTACCAAAAGATAGCTAAAAAACAATGTACAAACTCATTCACCTCGACAGACACATGCATCGGGTACTATAAACATGTTCCAGTGAGTGTACTCGGACATGCTATTCAATACAACAAAACCAAGACTGTTTGGCCTATAAAGTACTATTTCGGTTATCACTTCGTCTTGGTATTATATTTTTCTGGATGTCCTTGTAGACTGTCTGGTGTGGGAAAATAAGAAATCTGCCCATAATTCTACTTTATTTCTTCTCGCATCCATATTTTCACATCCGCCATCATGAAAGTTAGGAGTGTCCAATTCCGATGTTGAAGGTGAGCTGATTTAATATTTCTCAACCAGAATGATCCTTATGCGGTGATATCATGTTATATTATACGCTACCTAACCTGACAGCAAAAATTATTAAGGTAGACTTCAAGCTTTTTTGCGCGGCAGTTGTTTTGTATACAGATGTTTACATCAGGAAACACAGTTTAGAATTTGCTTTGCTTTTTTTGTAACCCTCAAAAGCTTTTAATACTTATTTCTTTGTCTTTCACTGCTCATGTCCTTGTTTGATTGTTTAATCTCTTTACTATTATTGTTGTAGTTAATCCTATGAACCACCCAGCTTTTTTTAAAGCGGATGTTCCTTAACTTTGTAATTTAAAAATCTAAATTTTGAAAGCAAAGTTGGATCCAGCATTCTAACCCGATAACGTGATTTCAAAAATTGCTCTCAGTTTTAACTAGCATTATTGACTAGCTTAATGATGAAAACGAATGACAAACCGCCAAATTTTCAGAGAAAACATTCTCGGAATAGACAGAAGAGGACAGAAGGTCAATGCATAGTGACCACTCTCGTTACCAAAGCAACTATTATGTCAGAGAAGAGTTTCAACACAATACAGGAATGTGGACGAATTAAACAAAATCAGGAAAATCCAAAAAACAAAGATGATGAAATTGCTCTAATTTATGAAGCAAGTTCAAGCCTCTGAAATATGGCTACCATAGGCAGTGCTATCAGCACTTTACAGATTTTCACGGATTCTAAAGAGAAAAAAAAGGTATCCAGTGAACACCTCCCAGGACCAAGCATTTCCTTCAGACAGATGTCTCCTTTGTCATAAAAACAGGTTAACTAAGAAACGAAAAGAATACAAACTCTCACCGAGTCAGTACAGCAAATCCAAAGAGGGAATTTCAGATGATCATGCAGTTAGAGGCCTCCCATACCGGAACATTTGATTACGTTAGTGATTTTGTCAGTGAAAGTATCATTGCTGGTTTAAATGTGGTAAGAATGTCCATGTTACAAGAGCACTATATACGCTAACCCTGATATATAATACATATACTAACGAAGAAATTAAGCAAGCAATTACATACCAGTTCTTAACAAATATTCAATTTTATAGCTGAAATGTAATATTTCTTGTTATTCGTTGACGGCTTTTGTTTGTGAGCACTGGTTTAATCGTCGGTAAGATGACAGTGAATTCAAAGAGGAAAAATACAAAAAAACGAGTTTGGGGACAAAGGTAAGTAATATTAATAGTTTTAACTTCCTTTTTGAAGCAATTTCAAATAAAGTCTTTCAAGAGAGTGGTTACCGACGATGGAATTTACCAGCTTGATGATTAAATTTCAAAGAAGTTTTTGAAAGTATGAGTAGCGTTTTCCTGATGGTGATTGTATTTTAACTTCATATTTGTCTTAATTTGAATAACTGATTTAACCAATTAACGTTGTTCAATAATTCTCGATAAAAGGTAATTCATTTGCAACAAAGCGAATTTACTTTTTTATCAATTTAAAATCCAAAACTTTTTTCATTCATTCAAAGCCTTCCAGAGGAAAACGGAGTTATTCTATCTATTCCAGCTGAAGCTTACTTCATTCAAGTTTTTTGCAGAAATGTTGTTCGATCAAGGCAAAATTTTAATTCGTATGTGGATTCATTCAAGGAAAAACTTTATTCATTCAAAGAAAAAATATTATTCATTCAACCAAAACTTTATTCATTGAAAGCAAAACTTTATTCAAGGCAAAACTTTATTCGTTCAAAGCAAAACTTTGTTTAAGGCAAAACTTTATTCAAGGCAAAACTTTATTCATTGAAGGCAAAACTTTTCATTCAAGGCAAAACTTTATTCATTCAAGCTCAAGGCAAAACTTTATTCATTCAAGGCAAAACTTTATTCATTCAAGGCAAAACTTTATTCATGCACTCAAGGCAAAACTTTATTCATTCAAGGCAAAACTTATTCACTCAAGGTAAAACTTTATTTATGCATTCAAGGCAAAACTTTATTCATTCAAGGCAAAACTTATTCACTCAAGGCAAATAAAAACTACAGTACAGTATATTCATTCAAGGCAAAGCTATTCAAGGAAAGACTTTTATTCAACGCAAAACTTTATTTTAAAAGATTTCTTATTTTTGATTTTAAATTTGATCAATTCCTCTAATTGTATAACAGAATTTAATAAGAATGATATTAATCCATTCTTCTTTCTTTACAATTGTTTTGCAGCTTACAGTACTCCTGAATCTAAAAGCAAAGTTACCATTGAAATGAAGGATTAATGATCACTACTGTGGTGCCAGTATGAAAAAAAAGCATTACTGTATGCAATGAAAATTAATAAACAATTTACTTTATTGACAAGTTTGCTTTTGTCAGTTTCATTAATTTTTCAATTTAAAAAGAACTATACTTTTATTATAGTATAAGAATGCACTTTATGTAAAGTATACTTTAAGTATACTTTAGAGTGTTCCAAAAGAATGATACTTTTAGAATACTTTTTATTTTTTTACTATAGTATATATATACCTCTTGGAAAGTATATACTCTTTGTAAAGTATATCAAAGTATACTTTAGAGTGTTCCAAAAGAATGATACTTTTAGTATACTTTTTAAATGTACTAAAGTATACTTTTAGTATCTACTTTCAGTACAAATGAAGTAAACTTGAAATATACTTTTTTATGTGTGGGATTGCACCATGAATTTTTGCTTAACCCGGGGTTAAAATTAACTAGCTTTTGAACAACCCCTGGCCGATCGAGAGCAGTCTCCAAATTTTTTCCTTCTCCCTTCCCCTGTGTAGTCTTTGGTTTGTTCCCATTTTTTTCTTTTAGAACAATAAATATATAACCAATCAAAATACATCAATTGAGCATATGATTTTGTTAACACGAGGGAGATAGTGAGAGTAGAAGTGCGTAAATGCAACATGGCTATATCGCATGCAGCGCTTGTTGCTGAAAATTATATAATTTTCAATGAAAATCAATCAAAACGTTTTTTTCTCGGAATGGACAAGGAAATTTAGCCTTATTCGACAGCAAATCTAAAGAATAATAAAGTAGATTATTGTATAATAATTAAAATGATATACAATGCTTACATCAGACAGCCAGATTTAAAGTAAAGATTTATGACTGAAACATAGATGAAAACTAATCAATATTAGATTATATCTAGATCTACTAATTTACTGCATCTTCTGTTTTATTATGTTATTAGAATTTGTTGAGAGATTGTGCAAAACAATCGAAAATCTGGGCAAAGGCCAACAGTCTCCCTTCTATACCAGACAACAAGTTTGCTTCATTTTGTGGACTGGTAAGTGATTTTTGAATTTGTTTTAGAATATTTATTCTTGACAACTTTTCACTAAAAGGCCAACACCCATTTTTTTTTAAGAATACAAAAATACTATTTGAAATGATTGTCTGTTTTAATTTGTAGATTAGAACTGGGGCACCACAGTTGGGGGAGCATATGAAAGATGTTAGGGAAAGGCTTGGTATGGCTCTTCAGAATCGAAGGAAATACTTGAATGAATTGAAATCAGGAAAGAGGGCAGGAAAGAAAGTGTTAGTATATTGTCTCAACTAGAAATCAGGAAAGAGAATGCAGGAAAAAAGTGTAATATATAAGTAGTGTCTCACAGCTAGATTTGATGCCTACATAAGAATGAATCCTAAAATAGTATTCTCTACCCTAGAAAAAATGACATTAATACAGCATGTGAAGGTGTCCGAAAAGAGGCAATTGTTAGTTACTTGGTTGAAAGCACATGTACATCAGATGACAACAGAAGGTAAATGAATTATAAATAATGGGTTGGTTCCTTTATAGTTCTTCCAAAATTATTTTTATTGTTTTAGAGCAGCAATTTATATTGTTTATTTATGTGATATATATACAAGAAAATTGAATTTATCATATCAAGCCAGTGGAAATTGTAAGCTGTAAATATTACCAGAAAAATAAAGGAGAAATTGACATAATTGTGCTTCTTAGTAAAATATATTAAAAACAAGGATATAATTGTTGATTGAAAGTGACTAGATAATAAAATATAACATTTTCTACTAAAAGTCATCATCAGTATGATCTAATTACAATATACAACAAGCTTAATTAAGTAGTTGGTTTACATAATGCCTGAAGGATACAAGCAGGCAATAAAATATGCTCTCGGGTTAAATAAACCAATTACTTAAGCTTGTTGTATATTGTAATTAGATCGTACTGAAGATGACTTTTAGTAGAAAACGTTATATTTTATTAGTCACTATCAATCAATAATGTTATCCTTGTTTTTAATATATAAAGAAGAAATTCTTTAATTTTTTATTAATTTTTAATTATCTGATGACACCAAAATATTGAGACTTGTTAGATACTTTGCTTTTCTAAATTATTATACTTTATACTTATAATTTTTATCTTAATCAGTTTGAAAGTTGATACTAAGAAGAAGTTGAGCAGTGGTCATGAGGACATACATATTTCTAAATTGAGTAACGGGTAAGTTCTACTAATAACTCAAGAGACGTCAAAGATTAAACATACATTGGATAGGGTGAATACAAGTGGTTGTTATGAGGCAGCTGCGTCAGCAAGAGCAAGAATTGGGTGGGTAAAGTTCAAGGAAAGCAGAGGGTTGCTGACCTCAAAGGTTCTTGTTTAAGACGAAAGGAATGGTTTATTGGAGTTGTGTAAGATCGTCGCTGATATATGGGAGTGAGACATGGTGTCTGAGGAAAAATGAGATGATGAGCAATGTGTGGTGCAAAATGGATGGAGAAAAATAGGACAGAGGATCTGATAGAGATCATTGGTATTGAAGCGAACAGTGGTTCAGATGGCAAAGTCAAATCAAGGGAGATGTAGAGTGGGAGTGGGAGAGATTCCTGCCAAATGGGGTAAATCAGGCCAAACCTTTTGGGGATAAGTTAAACCCGGATCAAAATTGGATCATGGTGCTCACTACTACAGGAATTCCTGGAAAACTCCTGGAATTTTAAAAAAATTTTCCAGGGCCCTGGAAAACTCCTGGAAAAACAGATAATTTCCCTAAACTTCTGGAAAACTCCTGAAATTTTAAGGAAACATTTTCATCAGTTTTCAAAACAAACCAAGACCTGCAGACTGAAGCATCTGCCTCCTGCTTTTATTTTTTATTTTATTTTATGTAGACTCGATTTCAGTCGCTGGTACTTTGACATTGATATTGTTGCATTTTTATATGCCGAGACGGAGAGAGAAACTTGGGTTGGGTCCTGGAAATTTTTTTTACCCTGGAGAACTCCTGGAGAACTCCTGGAATTATCTTATCATCAGTCAGTGAGCATGATGTTGGATTGATGATGTTGATGATGCAAGGGTATGGAACATGCCTTACATTTCCACTGAAATCCTAATACAATTTTAATTGTTAAATTTATAGAGACAGAGTGAACATCTTTAAAGTGAAAAACAAAGATCTGGCCATTTTTACATATCTTGGGCCGAAAGATGAAGCAGATAAAAATGGTAAGGACAGATTTATATGGCTTCCATATTTTAGTGTACATATATTAGGTATTGCATATGGTATATTACACATCTTTTTTATAAGAACCCATAAATGTTGCCATGGCTCATTGTTTTTAATCTTTTGGCTGCTTCAGTCTCAATTTGTTCTTATTTTTGTGATTGGTTTGAAATGAGAAATCATAACAAAAAGACAAGGCATTAAAAAGCTGATTATCTGTATTTTGAGGAAATCTCTAGAGGTTCATTTATCTGACCACTGTATGTGCATTTTGTCCGTGAATACATGTGGCTGTGTACCATTTGCAACAATAATAATAATAAATGGAAAACAGTGCGTTTTTGTTTTTTACTGTGTTCATTATATAATGTAAATTACAAGCTAAGGTTCAGTAAAGTTTCAACTAGAAACAATATTGTCACTTTTTTCAGCCTCAGCCTGAGCTTGTTTGTAAATTGTTCTTAATTTTCGGCCAATCTGAGCCACATTGTTCTTATAAAGTTCTTATTAAAAAAATGTATGTGTATGTGTTTGGATTAAGGGGTGTTCTGGATGTTATTAAAAGTTAGAATGGATTAACTTACCCCATGAACAAGAACAGACAGTTATAGCACTAATGTAGCAATGGAAAACAGGATTTTAAATCCTATAGTGTACACGAGAGATGTTTCCAACTATGATTTTGTATCACTTATTATTTGATAATGCAATGCTCAATCATGGGTTTAAAGTCCATGAAACAAATGCATATGAAAATTTTCTATATTTATGTAATATTTTACCTTCACAGAACTGTATTCAATGCTCCAAATGCATAAAAACCTTACAGATGAAGAGGAAGAAATAAGTTTACCTGAGCAAACCTCAGAAGGAGAAACCACCCTCAATGAACTCAAGGTGATACTCAAGTAAAAGAAGATAAATATCTACAATGTGAATATAATTTGTGTACTAACATTTTCTTTCAGTCTTAAAGTGCAACAAATTTTGCCCCAGTGTTTACTTTTTAATCGTTACACTTCTAGTACTTGTGCCCAGCTTTGTCTTCTCACTTCTAGCCAAGAATCCTTAACATTTACATGTTGCCAAATTTACAAGGTTTAAGGCTTCTAAATTTAGTCTTCAATTAATTAACAGAATTCCAGGAGATAACTTCTTCCAAATTGATTTACTGTTTTACATACAACATTCATGACTCTTATATGTTCAAAACTGTAAACCTTGTCAATTTTGCACCATAAACATTAAGGTTTCTTTTTGGTGAAAGTGAGACATAAAACCAGATAAAAGTGTAACTTTCAAAATGTAAACATATGAACAAAATTTGATCAATGATCTGAGAAATGTTATTCCTCTTCATTATTCTTTTGTTGTAGGAAAATGCAGTTTTTGTGTGGAAAACTGCGAATATATTAAAGGTATATACACCAAAAGCAAAAGAGACAAATGGTAACTATTTAATATTCTGATAATTACTGCATGTACATATACCATCACTCCATATCATTAGTGTGAAAATTAGTAGTTTATATCTATCAAATCATTCACTTGAGGTGGTCTTTATACTCGATAACAAGTTTGGATTAACAACATCATCAATGGGAAAAGTCTTTTCAGAAATTGGGGCTGAGTAAACTGAACGAAAAAATTGATTGAACAGTTCCACCTTTATTGTTGGATTAGTAGAATGTGCTCCATTGTAATAAACAGTTTCTGGAATCCTCTTTCGTTTCGATTTCATTGAATGGAATGACCAGAAAAGTTTAGGATCTGTTTTCAGTTTCACAGATAGATCTTTTAAGTACTGAATATAACTTAAATGGATATGCTTCTTCGTAATTTTCCTCATTTCCTTGAATTTCAAAAATAAGTCAGATGACCCACTAGCCTTCATTCGTTTCCATAATTTTTTCTTCTTTCTAATCAATTTCATAATCTTATTACTTATCCAAGGGGGTCTTGATTGACGACGAAGTGTAACCTGAGGTATACATTGATTAATGGCAGAAAATAATATGTCCTGAAACCTAGTCAGACAATCCTCAAAAGGGCAGTCAGAGATAACTGATTCCCAGGGTATGTGATGTACAATGAAATCTGCTTTCTTGTAGCAGTACACTTTCCTTTGCACATTCTTTGGTCTATTGGTTTTAGCAACAAGTGTGAAGGTGAGAGGAAAGTGATCAGAATCAAAAGCATTCAGATGAACAGATACATCTCTAACAAGAAATTCATTATTAGTCAAGACTAAATCCAGAATGTTTCCCCTAGTATTACTTAAACCACGAGTAGCAGACATGTTTTTCTGAATTAGGAAGAAATCACCCAAGATATTACAGAACTCGTCCGCACTAGGGTCAGATCTAAATGGACTTCCAGTATACCAATCAATATATGGAAAATTGAAATCACCTGTGACAATAAGGTTTAATAAGCCAGTTCTAGAATATTTATCCAGGAATTGTCTTAACTGAAACAAAAAAGTGTCTGCATCAGAATTAGGAGATCTATAGAAGACTGCAACAACAACACGGATCTTATGGGTCAGGCAGATTTCAAGGGCCAACATTTCAGCTTCAACTTCCAAGTCAAATCGACGGGAGCAAGGTAGGTGATTTCTAACTGCTAATAGCACCCCATCACCACGTTGAATGTGCCTGTCTTTGCGGAAGATGTTAAAGCCATCCATCAAAAGCTCATGATCACCAAAGTTATAATCAAGCCAAGTCTCAGTAACAGCGACAACATCAAAATCATCCACTAATAGCAGAGCTTGCAAATCAAGTATTTTGTTGCGCAAACTTCTTGCGTTTAACACCAAGCACTTGGGAAACGAGTTGCGACTATTCGCTGTGGAGGTCTGATTTTCCTCTTTGCTAGAAACATCAAAGCCATCAGAGCCACACGATGCTTCGAAGAAAGAATCCGTAAATTTAAATGGATTTGTACAGTCATTGCAGCACCATTCCTCATCAGAAGAGCTAAGGGCCATGTACAATTTAGGATCCATATTTAAGCATTTTATATGATGCCACCTATTACAAATATCACAAAGGATACCCTTCTGATTGGCACGAACTGGTTTTGAACAGAGAGCACAAGGATACTTCCATACTGGTGCTTTCCTTGATTTGGTCAAATCTGTATTTTGCTTTGGATTGTTATTAGCAGTCGAAGGTCCAGGGTTCGGATGTACATCACCACAGACCTTTAAATGATTAACATTAAAACTGGCATCACTATTGCTGTAATAATTTAAAATTGATTTTCCAAACTTCCCTCGACAGCTTCGGCTACAATTTGGCCGATGAAAACAAGATCCAAAATGGCGGACATCACAGACCTCGTAGTCGAATTTCTCAAGTGAGAATACGTCTGGGTTGCCATCATATGTGTAATAAAACACCTTCGTTGGCGAACTTAAGCAATTAGCTGACAATTTTGTGGTATTTTGCCCAAAATAAATAACTTGGAGAAGCAAAGAAAGAGCCATAAGTGTGGAGCAACCAAAGGTGCTTCCAGCCACCATTAAGACCGCTGACCGCTGTACTCTGATAAAGGTCAACTTTCGCTGGAGTAAAAGCTCAATAAAACTCATTTTGGTTGATATAGGCAGTAGTTTGAATTTTCTGAAGATTATAGATATAAACCCATAGGTATATGATCTTTTTCTGCACGGTGGGACCGTATGTTCACAGATATACCGAAAACACGTGATCGACCTTAACCAATTGCAGGCGCTGATTTTGTATAGTGAACGAAGATTGCCTATTAAACAATTTCAAATGAATAATATAACATAATATACAAACCCCTCCCTTCCCCCTCTCAAAAGAAGTATTAAGTATATACTTGCCTATTACTCGTCCGTTTACATTTGGTATAACTCCTTTTTTGGAATTAAATGGAACATCTTCACCCACAGGAATACTTTTATAACCAATACTACGAAAAACCTGGACAGAAATAAAACATGTGGTACTAAAGCCGAAAAACAGAACATTGAGTGGATAACAGTTTGCCATAAAATATAAAAATGGATTTCTCAAAACAAATAAAAATCTATCTTTTTAATCTAAATTAAAGTGGGTTATTCTCTTTTAGAAAAAGAAATGCGCTAAACGATACATGGAACATCTTGTCAGTGTACTCTCGGGTCAAATAAAGGAGTTGGGAAGTATTCTTAAAATCAATAAAGTGAGGATGGAATAAGCGGCTTGTATTATTTTACGGCAGCAGCCAAAGCTTGCTTCTCTTTGATGTTGTGATTACAGTGTGGCCTTGGGGAGTCAGATTGGCGTAGTGATCATCAGTCGCGCCTCCCACCTCTACGATCCGGGATCGAGTCCTGGGCTTCGCATGTGGGCTGAGACTTGTCGCTTTCATTCTAACTCAGAGGGTTTTTCTCCGGGTACTCTGTTTTCCTCCCTCTGTAACTTCGACTTTCACGCCAAGATCTGAGCCGTCGAGCGATTAAAAATTAGCCTCTGGCTAGGAAGAATGGGTAACCACTTCCTTCGCAATTGACGTTAATTAAAGCGTTTGTTTTGTTTGTTTGTTGTTTGAACCAAATGTTCATTTTTATATATTAAAAGAAACGCAATATTCTACAAAAGCCCAAATAGTTATTTCAACAACTTATCACTTTCAAAATAATATGACTCGAAATTATAATTTCTTATCAGAGCACAAAAACGATTTAATGAAGCTTACCCAGATGCTAACTTAGATTGGAAAAAATTGTACCAACTACCTTTTAAAGTCACAACTGACGCTAGAACTCGACAGTTCCAGTATAAATTATTAAACCGAATTCTCTACACAAACAAAACTCTCTTTAAATGGGATATTGTAGAAACCGACAAATGCACATTCTGCAATATACATGAAGAGACTGTTACGCATATATTTTATAACTGCACACACACACAATTGTTCTGGAAAGAAGTTAGTTTATGGCTGAAAACCTTTCAAATAATACTAGAACCTTTAGAAGAGACTCACGTTTTATTTGGTATAACCAATCATAGACAGTTCTTGTTGATCAATCATACACTTTTAATAGGTAAACAATCAATATATGCTTCACGATGTAAAAAAATCAAGCCCAATTTAGATCTTTTTATAGCAAATTTTAAACGTGTAATAATCATTGAACAAAATATAGCTCAAAGGAGAGAAGCTTTAAAATATTTTAACGATAAATGGAGTTGTATTTCAACACGGCTGCCTCTAAACGATAATTGATACAGTTCTAACTACATATATGTATCACCTCTAGTTTGTAATTGCAAATGGCTCTTAATTCTCTTCCTGGTCGTAGCTGTTATACGTAATATCTTATAACTTGTATGTTAATGTTTAAAAATAAAAATAAAATAAAAAAAAACAAAAAACAAAAAAAAAACAAGGGTTCCATCTGTAAAACGTTTAGAATCACAATACCCCTCTCTAAAAGCCCAGACAACAGCCTGCGTAGATGCCAAAATACAAGCTAGGGATACAAAGAGCAGTTTGGAGGAAAAGGCCGTACTCATTCTGCTTTCGATTCTACTTTTTAAGATGCATCAAACATTCACAGATCAACCTGACAAGCTGGTAATCGTTTAGAAACTCACCAAGACTGGTGTTGCTATGTTTGTTGGATGTGGTTATAACGATGTGTCAGTGAAATTATCAAACCCAGAGAAGGCTCACAACAGCTCTTAGTATAGTTCTTGTGACTGTTTTAAGAGTACTCGATTAAAGATAAAGCTAAAAACTGGTCTTTCGTTGCAATCTAAAAAACGTGTTTGTAATGTTTACTTTGCATTTATGTTGTTCCAACATCATATTTGTTGAGGATTAACAAAGGATGTTTTCAGCTAAAATGTATGAAATATGGCATGATGGGCTACAGCTGCCGACAGGGAGATCATAAACTCTGTGCTCTCACATTCAGTTATTTTAGGCTCTAGCCTAGCAATATTTAGAAAAACGCCATTAAAACTGTTTTGCATATAGTTTGTTAGTCGTATAGTAAGCAAAATCCGCTTCGGGGTAAAAACTTGGCTTCTCAGGCAATGGATGAAAATAAAAAAATTGAAACTGTTTGGTTATTAGAAGAGAATATGGTTTAATTGATAATGCAATAAAATATAAACTTAACACATGTGGTTTTTCATCAAAACCCTGGCAAAAAACAACAGTATATATACACTTAAATCAGGCTTTCATGAGCAAATAACCTTATAAAGATCGTTGGCATTCTTGCTTTGAATTAAATTCTAAATCAGGTTCGTATTTATAATAGAGCATTCCGGCTAAAAAATCTCCCGCCTCTTTTCTCTATAAACTAGGATTTGATGTTTAGAAAAAAAATAGGCTGAGTTTAAGCAATACACAAAATCATTACAATCATCAGTAAATTTTTAAAAAACAGCACAATAAAAAACATTCTTTTCTAATTAACACAAAACTTTAAACTTAATTTAAAAGAAACTAAGTTTTTCAAATATATATTTTTAATCATAACTATGCACTTGAGTCCCTTTAAATCGAAGCCTTTCTGATTTCAAAGTGACAGGCTTGACATTTTTAATTAAATACACTGTTTTAGTTGGATCTATAGGACAGCTGCGACCCAGCGAGAGGCAGATCTCGTCCTGAGTTCCTTAATCAACAAACTGGCAAAATAACGAGATGGTATTTGATGAGACGAGAAAGTGGTATATGCATGACTGAACGACCTACACTCAGACATGGAATTAGGTAATTATTGTAGCTGTGTTCTCACAACTTCTAATTGGGAGTCATGCAGTTTTGGAGTTGGATGAAGAATGCACTCTAACATCAGTGGCGTAGGAAGGAACTAATTATTGGGGGGGGGGGGGGGGGATGGGACGGGGGGGGCCCAACCCCCCACCAAAGGGGCGAGA
>JAOBAY020018850.1:0-14789 GCA_025331085.2 Zoanthus sociatus | reverse complement strand
TAGATAACAGTGACGACAGTAACAGTGACAATGATAATAACAGTGGCAACAGTAACAGGGACAACGGCAGCAACAGTTACAATGATAATAACAGTGACAATGACAATAGATAACAGTGACGACAGTAACAGTGACAATGATAATAACAGTGGCAACAGTAACAGGGACAACGGCAGCAACAGTGACAATGATAATAACAGTGACAATGACAGTATTAGTGACCACAGTAACAGTTCAAATAATTAGTATATTGTTATGCAAATCATTTCAACTTAGCTGATTCATAAACAGCTTTTTTATCTTTAATTATGTAACCTTGAGAATGCGCTAGATGCAACGAAACGTCAGTTTTTATCACTAATATTTCATATTTCAATATTCTTATAAAGTATATTTTTCTTATAAAAAAGCGTGTATGTTGTTTTATTAATAATCACGTAGCGCTTCTGTTACACGATATGGTTTAACTCGGTTCAACCAGAGTTTAGTTAATTTCTGGGCTACCTGTGGTCATATGTAAAATAAAAAGCTCATCCTTTGGATATATGCTTAATTTTTGACCCATTTTCAGCCTCGATATTCTTATAGAAAGAAAAGTGTGTATTTCATTTAGAGAAGTGAGAGTGTTTGAATTTCTTTCCAATTCTAAACTGTATCAAACTTTCGTAACTTTATTTTGACGAAAACTTGAATAAAGGTCTTAGATATTTTTATTATTTTTTGAAATCATGAATGATATCCTGAACATCCTTAACATATTACAACAGGCAGTGGGAGGCAATATCATGACAGCCAGTCCAATATCAGATCTTAATCCCCTATTTATGGCAGCAGGATGTGATCTTACTGTTGGTTCTAAAGGAGGTAGGTGAACATTGTTGGAAGTCAGTTTAGATTTCGGACAAATTCCTTTAAGATTTGAAATTATATTTTCATCTTTTTAGTTCCCTGGGCATGTGGGTACGCAATATTCACTTTTATTCTTCTCCATCTTTGCTCTGTCATTCTTTTTGGTTCTAAAATTTCTTCTTTCTTTTGTTGTTTGTTGTTCATCTCCGTTTTTACCTGAGTCAGTTATTACAGCATTCTCCCTCAAAATCGGCCTAGTCTAGGACCTAACCTCCTTAAGTCACACAATGTCGCGCAAGGTTGCACAAAGACGTAGTGATTTTTTGGCAGTTTTCTTTTTAAGTCGCATGGAGTCGTGCAAAGTTACCTTAATTTTCATAAAGTTCCTTAAGTTGCGCAAAGTTGCACAAAAACGTGATTGTTTTTGGCAGTTTTCGGTTGCCTTTAGTTGCTCAAAATAACGGCGACTTTGGGTCCTAGAGTAGCCTTAAAAAACTCATGTAAGAACATGTTAGCACGATTAGCATCGATTAATCCTCTATCTTTCTCGTCCATCTACCTTCTAACTTGTCTAATAGATTTGAAGAATTCCAACGGCAAACTTTTAAAATGATGTATCTACTTGTACGTGGAATTCTATGAAAAAAAATTAAATCTCGTGAACTCTATATAAAGATACTAATGCTAATGATTTATCGTACATTGCAGGCGTGAAGAGGCAGATCAAGTTTGATGAGAAGTTCTTTCGTGGATACAGAAAAACTGCCTTAGAGCCTAGTGAAGTGTTGCTCTCAATACATATACCCTTTACATCTAAGGTTAGTTAATGTCCCTTATGAATGGTGCTAAGCTTTTGCAATCTTACCCGTTCATAAAGTAATTATTTTTAAAAGTTAATTTTGATGTAAAGGATTGTTGAAAAACAATGAATTTTCCGATTTTCTTTGAAAGTTTTACAAATTTTTGATAAACCCTGAAAACTTTCCGGTAATTATCTACAGTGTTTTTTTAATCGTATATCACATGACTAAAATAAAAAAAAAATTGTACTTGTTTTTTCATCAGAGTGAGTACTTTTATGGATACAAACAAGCACACCGTCGTGATGATGATATCGCCATTGTAAATGCTGGAATGCGTGTGGTTGTTGAAAAAGATGATCGTGGATCTGGTTGGATAGTTAAGGACTGCGCCCTCAGCTATGGAGGCATGGCTCCTACTACAGTAATGGCTCTGAAAACTATGAAGGCAATCATGGGAAGGTATGCTTATTTTTAGGTCCCGGCCATTGTAAGAAATGGAATTTTGCGAAACACTCGGTGAATTTCAAAAAGTTTTTTTTTCTTGAACTACTTTGATTTTAAAACTCCATTAGAACGTTTTAAGCAACAGAAAAGTCGTTCATTTTTGAAATGGGTATACAATCAATAACTAAAGTTAATTCTAGTTTTTGATGTTTGTACCAGGACCTGGAATGACGAACTTGTTTCTGAAGCATGTAGGCAGCTTGAGGAGGATTTGCCACTCGCACCAAATGCTCCGGGTGGCCAGGTGGAGTATAGGAGGACGCTCACAACCAGTTTCTTCTTCAAGTTCTACTTGACGGTTTTGTCACGGCTTCATGCTGATCAGGTAACATAAAACAGCACCATATATATTGTGTGACTGTTTCTTAACCATTCTGAGAGTTAAGGTGTAATACATTTGCTAAATCATTTACCAGCCAAATGACCCATGAAGCTGGCACTTATCTCTGGTTTCTGTAGTGTTAAGCGGATGAGAGTCTTTTGACTTCCCCTGGAAGGGACACTAATCTATCGCAGGTTAGCTCCCATCAAACGTTTGTGCTCATTTTCCTTCCCCAGAAGGATGGAAAGCTGAGTTGGCTTAGGCGCAAATGAAGGTCACACAAATGTTTGAATCTCGGCAAACTGCTGGGATCGAACTGGGGACATTGTGGTTGGAAAGCAGAGATCTTAGTAACTGCCAAAATTATGTCCACCCGTGTAATATATATTCATCATAAATTATGTACGGGATGTGGTGTAGTAAATTAACATACTAATAAATATTGTGTTTTTAAAGCGTGGTTTAATTAACCCAAGGGTGAAATATTTTTGAATCACCCTCCTCACTCACTAGGTTGAGCTATATTTGGAGCATTAGCCGTTTTGTCAGTGCAGCTTACTTTCTTGCGGTATTAATTAAATAACCCCAAACTAGAGATGTTTAACTTAGTTATTTTACCTAATAATCAACACTGTTCAATAGCTTTGAATATTGTATCAACTCATGTAGTTTTAGTTTTAGTACTGCAGTTTAGTGTATAGCTATAGGTGTGTCAATGAACTTTTCATGACTTTAGCTTTGTTTGCATTAAAGCAATGATGTTACGGTTGTTATCACCTAATGAGAGTAAACCCCGAAATGATTTTGTGTATGTACGTCTCGGTTGTTACTTGTTTTTACGTACTGAGTTTGTGTTGGCATTGTAAGTAACGAATTCTGTTGATCAGGAAACATTTTTTCAGCCGTCGTCAGTTGCTGACATAAGTGAGTCATATCGCAGTGCTACAAAGTTGTTTCACCGTGAACCTACAAAGAGTGTCCAAACCTACCAGGTGTGTGAATAGGATGTTAAACATATAAAAATAACTGTTGTGTTTACGGCCAAATAGCCATAATGATCTTGTTCCTGTATGATAAATTTTAAGTGTGTCAAAAGTTCTTATCAGTCATGAATGGAATTGACTACTGGGGACAAGTCGATTTGTTTTTTTTTCAAATAGTGCAACAGTTGTTTATTTTACACAATTTTCAAATCACTTCCAGCTTACTCATCAAGTTTCTTGGATTCCCTAATTCCTCCATTACGTAGCTGGATCCATTCTTTTTAACCGGGGCACAACTGATGTTGTCCTCAGCAAACCTTCCTCATACTAGTTACGTAATCGTGATTTACCGTCCTCCCTCTGCCTAGAAAAAAGTATCATCTTGTGCACTTTGCGCCTTATCTAAAATTTTTTCTTTTATTATTGATGACTTAATTTTTACCAATCCCCCATGTAATCAATTTTTATCCAACTAGGTACTCCCCCTTCCCTCTCCTCTCGTTAATGAAGTTATTGATAAACAGCCTTTTTAAAATATCTGAAACACTGTATTTCAACTTTGATTTGACTAAAATATGCATTTGTATAAACTCCTTTACGAATCTAAAGCATTTTCAACCAGTTATTTTTAATATAAAGTGATTGCTGCAACTACACTATTTTGCTATAGTGACAACACTGTTCTATTTTTAGCATTTAATGTATTTGGATATAAACCGCAGATCGTATGTATTGTGTGAACCGAACTGGCTAGTGACATTGATACCGTATGGACTTGAACCGCTAATCGTATGTATCACATACATCCGAAGATTACACTGTGTTCCGAATAGGAGGATACTCGCTTCGCTCACAGCAATAACATGTTAACATATTCTGCCTGAACGAAATGTTTTCGTTCTTTACTTTCTCTAGATAGAAGAATCTATTGTCTAAAACTTAAACTGTTAGTTATTTATTTCAGGAAGTTCCAAAAGGACAGAAAATAGAGGACGTAGTTGGACGTCCTGTAATCCATTCCTCTGCACTCAAACAAGTAACGGGAGAGGCGGTGTACTGTGATGATATGCCTCTATTCTCTAGTAAGTGTGAAAGGGTTTTTCGGAGATAGAAATGATTCTGCAGGTTAATTTGAATAAGACCACGAGGAGGAATAGATTACACATTCCCTGAGATATATATATATATATATATATATTTACGTTTAAAGAAAAAATTCTAGCATTCTTAGTTAACCACATCTGACAGAAACGGTGACATGAATGAAAATTTCTCCCACCCAGCTCCCATTGTCCGACATCGCCATCAAAAGCTCTTCCCCTTTCAGACCTGTTTCTTCTTCTAAGACTATTCTATAAGATCTACCAGGCCTTCTGATAGTATCAGGTTTCCACGATAAAACTCTACTTGTCGCTCCGTCGTGTTTCATCACATAACCAGGAATGGCCAATCTGCACTTTTTATTGATAGTAGATATTTGTGGGTAAGATCCATAAAGTGGCTTATTGGAGGTATGTACTGTTTCCTGCACGATACATTATGAACCCTTCCCAACGTCCTTGTATATGTACCATCAATACTTTTCGAGAGAGACTTGGTCAAGGTCCATGATTCGGAACCATAGATTAGAATGGAAAGTTTTTTCACGTGGTGGTTTTAGTGACAACGACGTGAAAGGGCTCAGCTCGATGCATTCCAACGTACAGTTATTGCTGTCCTCATTGCTTAAGCTCACTAATGTCTGGAAGCAAAAGGACCTTAACACTATCCACTGTATCTGTAGTTTCCTATTTGTATCTGTTCCTTTCCCATATCGTTGCATAATGACACAAAAGAAGTCTATGATCTTTTCAACAACAGAAAGAGAAAATAATTTTCCCTATCGTTTTATCAAATGTAGTTACCAATTCACCATCTTCTTTGAGTGCGTGCCAGTTAAGAGAGATGTTCTTAGGCTTCTTTTGCATACGGAGACTGAGTTAAATTATCCCCATGACAACCAGAGGCAAAAATTAAGGGACGGTCGCAAAAAGATACTTTAAAAGATTCATTGATTCATCGTCCAGAACTTCTGTTTTTCTACCAGTACTGTAAAATATTGCAGTAATACAATAATTTACAACGTTTTCACTTCTAAAAGGTTTGCAAGCTTTAGTTTCGATCGTTCGCTGATCAGGCACTAAGCTGATGCTTGATTACACTATGATACGAAAGTTGCCTGGCTCCTTCACTGCATGATTTTTAGATTATTCCCGTAAAACATGAATTTAATTACATTTTAATGAATTACACACTTTGTCCGTCGTGACGTCGTAATGCGTTGACAATTTTTTGATCACCACCATTAGAGGCAGTGTGTGCTTGATAATCATGAATACTGTTTCTCCAACGTTTCATGTATCGGGGACAGGTGACCATCTGGATGTCTCCAGGTTCATAGTTGATTCCTGGAACAAAATTATTAATCCTTCCAGGAGACTATGCTGTATAGCAAGAAATCTTTCAGAAGATTGTCATTCCTGTTTTATGCCCGGTGATAGGAAAACTTTCCAGTAATGTGAGCATTGAAATCTCTTCTGCCTAAGAGCACGGCACGTGGTGGTATAGCTGTGACTGCATCACTCTTCATCATCATCATTTGCCATCATCGTGCCCTCGATCGGGCGCATAGGGCCACAACTGCATCACTCAACTGTTGGTAAAACTCCTGGCTACTTTTTCTACTGGGAGGTGGCTATGTGAACAATAGCAGGAGATGATGACAGTTGTAAAGTTTCCCTTGAACGCAGCTGTAATATTGTGCTTACTCACCCTGGTAAAACTAGTAAGATTTTGGTCTGGGACTGCTTATTTAGTGTAATAGTAGCTAACCTCATCTGAGGGCCATTTTTGGCCTGTATCCACCACCTCAGGACCCAGTTGGGGTAGTCATCACCACACCGTATTCTAGCTTCTGTGTCCTACCATAGAGAACAAAAACACCGCTATCAAACTACTGTTTACCATTTTGTTCTTGTTAAAATTTAGAAACACCTTATAAGCAGATTTCAGTCAAAATATTCCCTACAGTAAGTTATACCCACAGTTTTAGATTGCGCATAGCTAAGGTCTCGCGGCCACAAGAAATATCGTCCTCAAGGCCATCTTGGCAGCAAATATTACCCCATGAATACACCATAAATAAAAGGGCAATGCCTTGTTCTAACGTGGCGTAAAGGACCGAAGGTAATAAGCTCTAGTACCATTGATTGTGCTATGTATGCTTAAGGATGATTTTATCGTTGTAACCAGATCCCACAAACGTTTGCTGTTCTTAATCATCTCGTGTGGGAATTGGGGCCTAATAGACCATTTCACAGTTCCTGAAAGGTAACCAAGCCTCTACATGAAACCGAGGCGAAGATTGACCTGGCACAGTTAGAGAAGTGGAAATAATTATCATAAGAAAGGGACATATTAGCATGTCTATTATTTTCACTTCTCTAACTGTGCGAGGTCAACTTTCGCCTCGGTTTCATGTAAAAGCTTGGTTACCTTTCAGGAACTGTGAAATGGTCTATTGGTGGTTAACAAGTTTTTTTTTTTCTGTAGAAAATATGAACAGTATTTTATAAGAACTGTAATTGCTGAGCACTGTAATTTCTCGTTAACCCAGGGTTAAATTTAACCTGCCTTTGAACAAACGATTTAAGGAGAACCACAACCTCGTGCCCAGGGTCATTTCACTGACGCACTGGCGACGTCAGTGAAATGAACCTGTATACGAGGTCAAAAGAACCGTTGGTCTGGGTTTGATGGCCAGCGGTATAGTGTAAGAATATGGTATTTTCACACTCATGCGCAGTGTGTATTTCCATCTGTTTTGGCGGACCACAGGTTTTAAAAATCTCACGGAGGCCTGTGGTCTTGACAAGACAATGGGAAATATACTCTGCACATGATTATAAAAATATCTTATAATGGAACAAATATCTTATATCCTGGCAACCGTGATAAGTGTTTGACCTTTGGCCCGCCATAACAGTGGAAAATACACACTGCGCATGAGTGTCAAAATACGTTATAAGTACTTTGATGAGCCTGCTAACGGTCTTACACGCATCCTTCATTCTGATTGGCTACTCTACTAGGGGTCTATTTGTGATAGCATACTAGAAGAGAAAATATGGCGAATCAAAATAGTAATGAGCTATAATATCAGAGGATTTCAGCGATAATTTAATTTGTACATCCTTTTTTGACCGATTAGTAGGTTTACACTAAAACAATGAGACCTCTCGGACTCATGGACTACGAGTTGAATAGATAATTCGGCCTACGACCGAATCATCGTCCTGGAGGTCTTGTTATTAAGGCCACTCTCTTCCCTCAGACCATTTTTTACCTACTTTTAGTGATATTTTTGATATTTCCGTCATTATTTTGAAATGTGAAAAATCCGTTAATCACATCCCAGGTTGAATAAAAAGGAAGCCTTTTGAATAGTTTGAGATTTTTTGGATGAGATTTGAGGGAAGAGATAGATTTTGTAAATTTAGTTTTTTAAGAGAAATTTGAGTTTGGGAAAATTTTAATGAAGTTTGAAAATTAATTTTGGAGTAAATATTTGATAGAAAACCGCCAAATCGTCCCCTAACGAAAGTTGCACGTTGGTATGGTCTGGAGGGACAGTTTGACGGTGATCCCCAAAATTCTTCTAAGGCAAATACTGAACTCCTTCACTATCCACCAAAATTTAGGGTAAAGAGAGTCCCCTAAATAGTGTAAGTAGGTATACATATCATCGTTTTTGTGGTTAACTGTCTGTAAACCTCCGTATAAATGGTTTTGCATACGCAATGACCAGCAGTTTGTGTATTTAGATACAGAATTGTTTTTTTTTCATGCGACTTTTATCATGTGACTGACTGATGTGTTGACTTTCTCCAGGAATCAACTAATTCAGGACCTTTCTAAGACTTTTTAATGCCAAAAGTAAAAACATTCAAGACCAATTTCTTAAAACACGAAATAAACAACCACATTTAAACAATAACAATTTTTTTTGGTCAAAAACGTAAAAGACGCGAACCTCCGTCCAAATTGCTTCTGCTATATATATGCAGAACGATTTGGGTGCAAGAAAATTTCATTTTCATTTGCATTACATATATAGTAGTTATGCAATGGGTTCTCATGGGATACCGCGGAATATCAATATGCCACGCGTCACTTGTGTTTTCCGTATTCACACGAGCCTTTAGGCGAGTGTGTACAGGAAGAAAATACAAGTGACAAGTGGCATTTTCACGATATCCCATGAGAAACCATTGCATAACTAATTTATCCCATGCCCTAAAAAATTCAACTAATTTGTCCCTCGCATAGAGAACGAAGAACTGTAACCGAAGTTTGTGTTGACGTTTTAAGCTCCTACAACGTTGACCGACAACTTTGGCGCCATTTCGGAAACGTATGCATACAGTTTCGGCGCCATTTCGATAGTCTCTCGCAAGTAATGGCGGGAAAGCCGGGTGGAATACTACCCGTTGGATACCCCAGAACATGCAACGGCTTTCCAGGTCTCTGATTGGTTGTATTTCTAAGGTATGGGATAAATGTATAGATATATTTAATGCCTTTTAAGATCTCAAAAGAAATTGTAGCAAATGTAATTGTAAGGCCTTTTTAAGGTCTTAAATCTACAAAAAACAAAATGAAGATTTTTAATGACCTGAAATCTCCTCCATATAAAATATACTGTTTAAACAAAAACAAACTAAACTCATCCTTCGATGTTACCTTATGTTGCTCTTTATTACTAAGTTGCCTGTGGCAAACAATTCTTTAAAAAAAAGCTTAAGGGTGTCTTTTTTTCGTTATCAGAAATTAAAAAAAGATCTAGAGTAATTCTGAAAGGTGTAACTTTGGACCGCCTAGGTAAATACAGAGAGGAGTACAATTTAACAGTTAAAAACTCTGAAACAAGCGATTTGAAAGTGGTAAAGTTTTAACAGTATTAGTTTTGTTGGGTCTTCGTGGCTTCACACGTTCACTCTACAATTTCCAAACCTACCTCGTTTGATTTTTAAAATCTCTCTTGCATTTGTGTTTTTAATCAGTAGCAAATTTTGATTTTTAATTCATAACAGGCACCAAGCACCATATGAGAACCTAGAGAAACTGTATTACTCAATTAAACAAGGAACCGCTTTATAAAAAGGGCACACGAGCACACACAGTAGCAAATTTTGATTTTAAATTTATAACAGGCACCAAGCACCATATGAGAACCTAGAGAAAGAAACTATATTACTCAATTAAACAAGGAACCGCTTTATAAAAAGGATCTGTGCCAGGCAATTGTCACCTTAAATTGTCACTCGTCCTCCAAACCTCGAGTCAACTCAACTCCCTCTTTTACTCAAATTCGTTTTTTTAACCCTTTCAGCCCCAGTTGTAGTGTTACGTTCTCCTAACTTGTGACCACACTTTTCATTGAAGAAGTTTGAGAGAATTTTCCTCTTCGTTTTCAGTGGTTTGCTTTTTTTGATCAATTCTCATTTTCTCATTACCAAAGGTCTTATTTTGTATGTATTATGTAAGGAAAAGTTGGATGCTGACAATTGACTGAGACTGAAAGGGTTAAACACAAATTTTCTGAATCTACTCAGAATCTGGGGTGCGATGTTTTTGCCCAACCTCGTACCCAGGCTCACACGTCACTATTACGTTAGTGAAGCAGGCCTGGGTGCGAAGTTGGTTTTTGCCTTCTAAACAACATTTTTATTAGCTATGAGACCTAAGTTTTACAGAAAGTACTGACCCACGCACGAAGCTATAGTTGTGGTGGGTGCAACACGGAAATTATTTGCAATTGAGAAAAAAGAGAAGAAAACGAGGAAGTTTAAATTTGTAACAACTGTACGTTTTATGCAAAGTGACACTATATACTACAGAAATGTTTTTAACTGGGCAGTATAACCCTCTTTACACTTGCTTGCTCACGTTATTGAAGATATTTTGAGCTCAAAAAGTAGCACACAGGAAAATGATTTCAGTGGATTGTTGAACTAATTATGATGATTTCTGCGAATTCTTAGTTTTTAGGAGTCGAAACGTAATGTTGATATATTTCACTAATATAAAGAATTTCTTTATTTTTATGGCTCATAGAGAAGTTTAACAATCATCTTGCTCTTGGTTCAAAATGTGATTTTTGAAGTGTTAGATGTGGGCGGACCTAACGCTTTTATAGTAAGGTTTCTTAAAGTTTTTTCATCTGGATGTATGTGGGTCAGTGTTAGACTCCACGTCTCTTATAACATGTAACTTTTCATCGCCCATCAACTGTTTTCTGCGAACAGCCGAGGTTCAAAGGAACCGGCACTAATCATAACTTGAAACTAACCGCCCCTCTTTTAAGTTCCTTTTCACCAGAGAAAAACGACAAAGAGGAAAAGTTACGACGGGTTTTACTCGCCTGGTTTTGAACCACTGGTGAACGATGCACGGTTTTAGATCTTCTACCACTAAGGGCACTGAAAGTTTTCCAAAATTCAGTGAGGAAGCTAGGGTGCTTTCTTTTATTTACTCAAGCGAATAGACTTAAAGCGATCGAACGTGAACAATATGGAGATTTCTAAGCGAGATCTTGATTGGTAAGAGCGCTGCAGCTCAGTAGGGGTGCCAAGTGGTCTTCGCGTGCATGCGAGCAGTTTGTTTATTTTTGCGTGCACGAGCAGTTGTCAAAATTTTCAGGCAAGAAGCGAGCATTTCGATTCCTTCCGTAAAATCGTTTTGCTCCAAGTAATAGCTAAGAATCAAGGCCCGGTTCCACAAAACTCAGTTTAACTTAATAATGCATGGATTAAGACTAAATTAAGATTATTTTTGTAGCTACAGCTGAAATCAGCGGTAGCTACTTTGTCATCGGTTTGTGTAAGAGGATGAGGAATGTAACTAATAACCACAGGGTACCCAAGTAGACATGCACTGGGCTATGGCAGTCACACAGGGTACCCAAGAAGACTGTCGTTTTAAAAATTAAAACAAACTGCTGAAAGAAGCGCTTGCTCTATATCACTCGCCAAAGGCAAGAATTTTATTGCTGTAGCTACATGTAGTCCATGACTACCTATTTTTGTTATTGAAGCACGCATGGCATTTTTCCTCTAAACTAAATTCCAGGGATATTGAAAAATGTAATTGTTTACAGTAACGTTTTCAGAAATATTTTCACTTTTTTTCAGCCTCAGCCTGGACTTGTTCTTAAATTGTTCTTAATTTTGGGCCAATCTGAGCCTCATTGTTCTTATAAAGTTGTTTTATAGGAAAAAAAGTGTGTACACTTTGAGATTTATACACTAAAACAAGAACCGGAGATTTTTCACCCCGCGTAGCTGTATGAATGAGCTATGTGATAATAGTTTTTTTTCGCAGTGGGTTATCGGAAGGTGTTTAATTTGCCCCTTCGTTAGAGTCAGTTTACGTGCTGTTTTCGTTTGCTTCAGTGTTGGTAAGCAGTAATTTTTAACCGACCCATGTTAATTCTTATTTTCAATCTTACAGTGAAGGATTTGAGCTAGCGATATGTTTAGGATTAACAAGTCTTATTCTTTGAAAATACAAACAGCACTCTAAAAGAATCATTACCATTGGCTCAATAAGAAATTGTTGCTTAAATTTTTCTTAACCCATTGGAGGTTAAAGTTAACCAGCTTCTGAACAGCCCAGTTCTGAATAGCATTAAACTTTAATGAATCTATTTTGGTGTGTGGAAGCTAATCCAACGGGTTAGAAGAACTTTATAAGGACCATGAGGCTGATTGGCCAAAAATTAAGAACAATTGAAGAACAAGTTCGGGCTGAGGCTGAAAACAAGTGAAAATGTTTCTAGTTGAAACTTTACTTACGTTCGCAAAATATGCACAGTATAAGGTTATTTAGTATATCTACTATTAAGAATAAATTGAGTCTGAAACAGTCAAAAAAATTAAGAACAATGAGCCTTGGGAAAATTTACTGGCTCTTATGAAAAAAAGCGTGTATGCATTTTGTGTTGACTAAATGTTCTGACACAAACTTTGGTGCGTGGATTGTTTCAGCCGAACGACAATTACATATGTGGGATGAGTGCTATTGGCAACATCGTTTGTTAAATTGCAGCGATTTTGAGTTCTAGTGTGATTTTAGATACACGATAAATCAGGCAAGCTTCAAAATACGATTGTATTTCTTATCAGAAATAATAAACATTTGTGGTTTACCTTGGTTTGTGTCCTTCTAAAACCTAAACTAAGAAGATAATTAAAATAACTTTGTAAAAGTATTTATATGGAGAGAATACAACTTTAATTTCCGGAAACCAAAATAGAAGCTTACCCCCTCGGAAGCATGTTACTGCATATACATATATAAAAAAAATTGCACGCACGTTTCCTATCTATAGTTTAAAAGCAAAGAAAAGCAGAAAATTAGATAATATAATAACCACTTGTTTTAAAGATGAATTACACTCTTTTTTTATAAGAGTCATTTTTATAAGAACGTCAGGCTGAAAATCGGCTAAAATTCAAAAACATTCTAATAACACACCCGAGGCTGAGGAATGGTCGAGAACTTTATTTTGTTACAGCACAAAATCATGGAATTGGCAAATAGTGGAAAGCATAACATTGTTTGTAACTAGAATAAAATACGTGAAAGTTTTACGAGAACAACTTGCAGGATTCATTATTTTCTCTTTTTGTATATGAAACATCAAAGCTCGTATCTTCTTAGATACACATACAGTGTCTGGACAGCAGCCCGAGTGACTAAATTTTGTTTCATAAACTAAAGGCTAAAAACGATAAAAAAAAGTCATAAGTGTGCTTAACTAAACTTTAGCGATTTTCAGTGAAGTCGAACTATGACATGTGTTGAGCAGAGCGGATTTTGTACTTGTCTATATCAAGAACATTTTAAAGAACATTTGAAGCTAAAATCCCAAAAATATTTAAGAACTGATTCTGCCTCGGCCGAAAAATAAGACGTTCTTATATATAAAAAGAGAGTATTACCTTGGCACATGCATTAGCGAAACGTACTAGTGACTAAATCTGAGACAATCCATGCAACGTAGATTTCTGCAGTGATTTTATTGGGATTTGTTGTGCTAACTGTCGTTTTGCCGTGCGCTGTGAACAGTTTTTTCCAATAAATTTCTAAAATAAAAGTGTACTTCAACAATATTTGATTTCCACAGTCATTGAACAAAATAAAAATGCAGTAATTATTAAAGTGGTTAAAACTATTGAACTCCCAAGGCACGTACGTTTTGTTAGGCACTCTATTTTTAGCTCGGAAGGAAAAAAGGTATGATATTGGTTATCAATCGCGTTTCAGCGCTGATTTAACGTTTCTTTGCTACAAATAGCAATACGTCGCCATTTTAAGTTTTGAATCTACTGAAAAACTCTGTTGCTCCACTCTTTTAACTTAATTCAGACGAAAATCTTATAAAAAGGTTGGAATATCTAGTTCTAAATTATTCATCTTAACCTTAAGTTAAGAATTAAAGCTTATACCTGGTCTTGATATTCCTATAATATAAATATAACACAACTTGCAAATTGCATAACAAATAAATTACAAGCAAAGTTGTAAATATACACCTTTTATTAGAACAAAAAAAACCTTGCTAAGAGACTATATTTTTAATTTTTGATAAATTTATATATAGCGTGATAATGTTAATGTATAATTGCTTTCATTGGCTGGGTTTTTAATAGCTGCTTTTCATCGCAAAGTTTTACCTTTCACAAACAACTGTTACGACTTGCTGTAAGATGGATATTTTTGCTTGTAGAACGGTATTTTTTTCAGTTCAAATAATTGAATAAGATATGTTTTCAGAATCACTTCATTATCTTTTCATGTTATAAAACAATTTGAATAGAAAGTGTGTTTTGATTGGTCTACTGTTGTGTAACGCTACACGAAGCATAAAAGCGACATGATACAAGTAGTGAGAATTTACAGTCTCATGAAAGAAATTCAGCTCTACAAATGCGTTTCTTAAATCTTCTTTCATTTTGTTAATGCGGAAAATAATAATTTTATAAAAGAAATGAAATAGTTTCTTCGTGCCTTGAAAGCCTGTTAAAAACCTCGCCAAGGTTTGTGAAAATCTCTAATTCTCCCACAAGTTTGCTTTGGTTTTCACTCGCTATATGAAGGCACCGAGAATTTAGCTCAGGCTCAATGTTCTCATTTTTTCGGCCATTTGAGCCTCAAAATGTTCTTATTTTGTTCTTAAAATTCTCTGTATACAGTACATGTAGTGTTCATTCTTTATACTCATAC
>JAOBAY020018776.1:0-14791 GCA_025331085.2 Zoanthus sociatus | reverse complement strand
TCTTTAAGAAAGATAAAATTTACCAGCCCTAAGCGCCGTCTGGTCTCTGCCAGTCGCTAAGTGGTAACCACTAAAAAAATTCCTAAGGCAATAAAACAAATGCCTACCACTCTAAGCAGTACAATCTCCCTCTCACCCAAAAACCAGTAGCCAATAAAAAGAGTCCAAACATAAGAAAGCGAAGAGAGGGGATAAATCACGGTTAAGGCACTTCCAGAAAGGGCATAGAGATAAGCCAACGCCGAAGAGAAGAAAAGACTAAAACCGGCTAACAGGAAGGGATTAAAGGCGGCAAGTGCCGCGCTTTTTAGAGAGTGGATTTGTATTCGATGTGAGGCCACCTTAAAGAAATAGCTGCCGAAAGCACCTAAAAAAGTGGAGAGGATCACAAAAAAAAGAGAGCCAAGGTCTGTCTGTAGTTTCATTTTTCCTCTAAAAAAGGGCTTGGCTTGGGCGGGGTAGCACTGTTCTTGTGCCCTAAGCTAATAAAAACAGTGCCAGTAAAAATTAAACAAATGCCTAAGAATTTCTGTTTAGTCATTTCTTCTCCTTCAAAGAGGACGGTGGAAAGCAGAGTAGTCCAAATGTAAGAAGTGGCGAGAATGGGATAAAGCACGGAGAGCGCTCCAAAGCGAAAGGCAAGAAGCATAAAGCCGGTGGCAAACACATAAAACGCCATTCCCAAGTAGACGCGGTAGGAGAGAAACAGCAGCGCGTAGTTCCCCTGTACTTGAGTGGTGGCCCATTTCCAAGTGAGCTGCCCCACCCCAGCCAACAAGGCGGAAAATAAGATAAAAAACAAGGCGCGCTTGCGGGTAGCGTAATTAAACCGAGGCATTAACTGCTAAAGTTATTCTTAAGAAGAGGGGGTGGGTAGTGGTTATTTTGTTAAGCCAATGCGACTGGGGGGAAGAAAAATAAACATGGGCATCCCCCGCACCGCCCACTCTGGCACCGCACCGAAGTAACGGGAATCAAAAGATTCATCCCGGTTGTCGCCTAACATAAAATAGTGGCCCTTCGGTACGGTCAGAGGGCCGAAGTTATCCCTAAAGCTAGCGGTTACCAGGCTTTCGCTTTCAAACGGCCAAAGTGAGGCCTCAAACTTGGTGAGTGGTTTGATTTCATAGCTAGAAAGCCGGAGCGAATGGGTAAAATAGCCTGACGGATTATTTTTTTCTAAGCTGGGCTTAGGCGAATGGGGCAAAGACGCTTGGTAGAGTAGAAAACGCTCATCGAACGGGTCCTGCGCTAAGGGGTTGCTTTGAGGAAGCGGTCTTCCATTAACATAGAGTTTCTTACGGCGCATCTCGATCTGGTCGCCTTCTTTAGCAATTAGCCGTTTGACATACTCCTTAGAGTCATCTAAAAAGGGGTTAGGGTAGAGGGAGATTTTATGAGTTAGCGCCGCCGAGATTGCTGCTAACCAGGTGGCGGTGGGCTGTGAAACAGAATTCCAAATTCCATAGAAAAAGCGGTAGGGAAGCGTGAAGGGGGTGTTGACTAAAACGGTGGCGAGCAGACTCAAACCCGCAAGCGGGGCCTCGAAGAGCTGCCTCCAAGAACTGAAATAGAGCGGGGTTTCGTATCCCACTGCGGCTTTCACTTTTCTAATTGATAAAATTTCAAACGCTGCCTCAATCCGGTCACGCTGTGAAAGATAAACTTCTTCCGGTAGTAGCAGTCTAGAAACAGCGGGGTCTACTTGGTCTAAAAGAATATAATTAACCAGCCTCTTTTCCATCTGCGGTCCGGTTTTTGGGCCTAGTCGAGGAGTTTTGTTCAGCCAGGGGGCTTCGTTCAGGGTTAAGATGGGCCGCTTGTGAGGAGCCGCCAGCGCGTTCAGCTCTCTTAAAAGTGTGTGGTCTTGGGAAGAAAAAGTAAGGGTGAGCTCGTAGAAGAGGGCTTCTGGAGGAGAACGAAAAATCACTAAATCTCCTACCTCCGGCTCACGAATTGCCGGCAAACGATAGCCAGCCTTACCGTCGGTGAAGGGCAGCTTTAACCCATAGTAAAAACGGTTTGCCAACAGTACATCCCCCACTCGAAAGGTGGGGATCATAGAACCAGTGGGAATGCGATAGACCACCCCAACCGTAGAACGGATCACCAGCACCAGCGCGATGGCCCAGCAAAAGTCTCTTACATGTTTTCTCCAATTGACAAAGTACTCAATGGAATTTAAGTAGAGCCACTGAAGCAGAGAGTGATAGAGATTTTTCAAAGCGAACTACAGAGACTAATTGTCCTTAGAAATAAATTCACCTAAGCCATAAGAAATAACCGCGCCCTTAAAGCTTGAAGTTTAAAGGCGCGGCTTAAAATTAGCAACAGACTGGTTCAGAAGGTTTTAAACCAGTCATGGGCTTCATAATAAAACGCCTCGGGAGAATGACCTATCGCCGGATAAACACAAGTCACCAAGCTACTTGCCTTCCCCTTAAGAGCGGTGCAGACCGGTTCCACTACCGTCTTTAAAGAGATATTGTCCGTGTTTCCCTGAACGACCTTAAAAGGCTTAGTGGGGATGAAAGAAAGCTCTGAGTTTTCCTTTAACTTTTCAAAGAAATTTTTATAGGGAACATGGGTTAGGTCGTGTTTACTACCGGCTTCAATGAAGGCGGTGTTAAAGGTGGCCTGTAAGGGAAGGATGCCAAGCGCGCCCTGGGCTTGGTAATACTGCTGCAGTTTAGTCTCCAGGACCCCGGGATCATGTTTTGAAGAAAAGTAAGTCAACAACGGCGTGAAGTTCGTAGTGAAAAAATCATCGGTCGACCAGGAATAGTACTTAGAATACTGATAGGCCAAATAAGCACTAAAGCTGATTAATTGAGAGTATTTTACCTGTTCCGCCGATTTGTCTTTGGCTTGGAGTATTATTCTCATGGAGTTTGTTAGGTCGTACACTCCGGCTCCGCTGACAGTAGCTCTCAGCGCGTATCCGGTTGGGGGCTGGGCTTGAAAAGCAGAATGCAGATAGAATGCATTAAGACCACCTTGCGAAAAGCCACTTAAGAACAAGTTCACTTCCTTGCTTTTATTCGTATTATAAATTTTTGAGAGGATGGGGTCCCGTTCAAAAAAACTGCGCAGGGCGGTTAGGGTATCTTCTGCGGTAGACACCAGCTCTTTTTTAACGGCATAGGGAGGGAAACTTAGAGTGGAGTCGCCATAGCCCAGATAATCCGGCGCCACTAAGACCATCCCCTGACTGCTAAAAAATTTATAAAGCTCCCAGGCTTGGCTGTTCGTTTCTATGGAGGGCGCTTCTTTAGTGGAAAAGATAGTGCCGTGCAAGTCGAGCATGACTTTTATGTCACTGAGGTTTTGTTGCGGCACAAGCACCACTGCACTGGCAGGGGTAGAGCTTCCTTTATAAGTGGTATCATAGACAATTTTATAGGCTTTCAAGCTGCGTGTCAGCACACTCTCTGCGTTCACATTCTTCCAGCGTGGCTCTCTTGCCGCCAGCGCATTAGTGCTGGCTCTAAAAGACTGCACCAAAGCAGGAGCGGCGAAAGAAGACAGCTCCCTGACGGAAGACAGTGCTCCCCTATTTTTTAACTCTTCTTTTTTAGAAGAAACGGGCGACTGTGTGTCGCAAGCAGTTAGAAGAAAAAACACACTCAAAAAAAGCGCTAATTTTGCTTCTGTCTTAGCTAGTTTCATAGTCAACAAACCCCCTTGTTTGTTTTAGCTTTAATTTTTTAGTGGAAAGAGTGTTTAAGAATTTTCCCTCCACGGTTACTGGGTATAGCCTATCATACAACTACATCGCTAAGGCCATATTTTACCACTTTCACTTAAACCGCTAAAAAAAGCTTAGGTGAGGCTGGAAGCTTAGTAAAAAATTACAATTAAACGGTGGAGCGCGACGCAAATTTGTTTTATAATACCCATGCCTTTGTTTGGGAGAGAATTCGACCGAGCATAAAGAAAAGGAAAAAATATGAAAAAGCAAAAAGAAAAAAAGCGAGTAGTGTTAGCATATTCTGGGGGGCTTGACACTTCGGTAATTTGCGGCTGGCTTCACCGGAAGGGATATGAAGTGATTTGTTATGTGTGCGACTTAGGGCAGAGAGAAGCTCTAAACACCGTTAAGCAGAAGGCGCTAGCGTCTGGGGCGGCGAAGGTGGTGGTGGAAGACCGCAAGGAGGAATTCGTAAACAGTTTTATTTTTCCTGCCCTGGCTATGCATGCAAAATATGAGGGGAGATACCTCCTGGGAACTGCCTTGGCGCGACCGGTGATTGCTAAAGGACTGGTGGAGGCGGCTCAGCAACACCACACGAAGCTCATTGCCCACGGGGCCACCGGAAAGGGAAACGATCAAGTACGGTTTGAGCTTAGTGCGGCGGCGCTACTGGAGGGAGTAGAGGTGATTGCTCCTTGGAGAGAAGAAGAGTTCAACCGACTGATTCCAGGTCGGCAGGAGGCCATTGCCTACGCCAAAAAATACAACATACCGGTAAAAGCCACCAAACAGCAGCCGTGGTCTAGTGATGGAAACTTGATGCACCTTAGCTTTGAGGCGGGGATGTTGGAAGCCCCCGAGCAGAAGCCGCTGGAGAAAATGTTTGAATATTCATGTGCTCCACAGGAGGCGCCCAACCGGGTGAAGGCAATCACGCTGACCTTTAAAGCGGGCAGACCAGTGGCTTTAGACGAACAACCATTAACGGCGGTGGCGCTGATGGAAGCACTTAACGAGCTGGGGGGAAGCAATGGAATTGGCAGAGAAGACTTGGTGGAAAGCCGTTTTGTGGGGATGAAGAGTAGAGGCGTATATGAAACTCCCGGTGCCACTATTCTCGAAAAAGCACATCGCGACCTAGAAACTTTAACGCTCTCTGGGAGTTTGATCGAGCTGAAAGACACTTTGAGTCCACGTTTTGCAAAGTTAGCCTACAACGGCTTTTGGTACTCTAGGGAGATGGATTGTCTTTTAGCCTTGCTAAGAGAAAGCCAAGCTGAGGTGAATGGCACGGTGTTTTTAGAGCTCTACAAAGGAAATGTTACGGTGGTGGGGCGCAAGGCGGCCAGCGGCAAAGCGCTCTACGACCCTAAGCTGGCGTCTATGGAGGCGGACCAGGGAGCTTACAGCCAAAAAGACGCTGAGGGGTTCATTCGCCTCCACTCGCTTCCCCTGAAAGCCGAGCGAAAGCAGAAGAAAAAATAGCTAACGGACAGACGAAGGTTAGAAGATTGCGTCTAAGGCCTGGAGAATTTGGAAGCGAAAAACGGTTTGGGGGTTAAGAAAAAGTGTCTTTAGAAGAGCGTCCTCTCCCTCTGTTTTATTGCCGCCAAAAAAAAGCGCTAAGCCGTGGTAATACATTAACTTTTCCTTAGCCTCCAAATAGGAAAAGGGAGAAAAATGAGCCCGAAATAGCTCGCTCACAGTTTCAAAATCACCGCGTAAAAAAGCAAAACGAGCCACCTCGGCCACCGCAAACTCAAAAAAACCAGCAGAGAACTCATTTTTTTTTTCTAACAAGAAATCATAAAGCGTTGACTCTTGGAGCAATAGCCGCCGCATAGTTTGCTGCAGCAAAGAGAGGTTAGTTTCGGTTTGCTTAAAGGCTAGGAACTGCAGCTGAAAAGCGTCCATCAGCTCAGCCGGCAAGGCGGCAGTGGCTTCACTAACCGTCTGCACTCCGGCCGAGAAAAATAACTTTACCCACAGATAAAAACTCTGCTCTGCCGGCGCCAGCGTAGCTAGCAAAGCGTCATACTGCGTCCAGCGCCCTAAGTGCGCCAGCGTCAAAAAATGCCAACGTCTTAGGAGCGGAAATTGTTGTTCCAGTGCTGGGGTGAGCCGCTGCAGGAAAACATCAAACCTACCGCTTGAAAAAGCCTGCTTTAACGCAGGTAAACTTCCTAACGGAGGCGCACCGGGCGTAGAAAACTGTGCCACCGGTAGCCGACCAAGAAAAAGCGCCTCGTTTATCTGAGAAGAAAACTGAGAGTAAAAGCCTGGAAACACGGGGCCGAGTGACAAAAAAGCTTCGTAATGCCCCTCGGCAAAAAGGTGCTGCAGCAATTCCAACTTTAGGGCTTGGTAAAAGTTAGAAAAGGAGGGACGCTGTGCAAAAGTAGGAAGAGCAGTGTTACTAACGCCTTGCGGGCGCGGGAGGAGAGAGCCTTTAAGGGAGCGGTAAAGGGTTTTCCAGTCTTGCAGGTAAAAATGAACCACCTGCATTAAGACCACCTTTTCGGCGGCAGTGAAAGGAGCACTTTCGCCTTGAAGCCATCCCAGGAGTTTTTGCTTTTGCTTGGTCTGGGAAAGCAACTGCTTTAAAAACTGTTGCTCCACTTGAAACCCGCCTGACTGGGCTGCGGAAGCGGCCGCCCCGCCACCGGCTAAGCGCTGCAGCACAATTTGAAACAGCTCTTCTTCTAACCGAAGTGAGAGTAGTAGTTGATAGTAAAGCGGTGTAAACCGGGGCAAGTAGTGGTCTCTCAGAGAAGCGGAAAAATAGGTTTGGTAGAGCAGAAAAAGTTCATTGCGTTCCTGCATCGCCTGCATCACCCAGGCATTAACCGCTGGATTTTTCTTCTCTGCTAAAAACTGCAGCCACCGTTTTAGCGTCTCTCCCTGCGCCTTCGCTAGTTGGTTTTGAATGGGAGAAAGGTTCTTCGAACGCAGGTAATCGAAGTACAGCTTTTCCGCGGCCACATCCACCGCCCCAAGCAAGCTCCAGCTAAAGAAAAAAAGGCCAGCCAGCCAGCCAAGCAACCCAGAAGGGGCTTTGTAAAAGTAAGAGCGCATGGTAGAATATCGTAAATTTTAACACAGAAAATCCGCTATGTTTCTTTTAAATCCCTTTTTATGAAGAGTGCACTGCAGAAAACATTAAAGTGGACCGCCACCTATTATCACCTCACCCTTCTTGTGACGCTTTTGGCGCTCAGTCTGTTCTACTTTGCGGGCAACTTAGGGCGCTTTTATGCCTTTTCGCACCGCTGGCCCTTTGATTTTTCTCTATTCAATAAGGTGTTTTATAATTTTGTCAATCACTTTTCTTTCAGCGCCACTCACGACTTAACCGACACCTTTATGCGGATTCATTTCGTCCCCATCACGGTGTTGTTAAGCCCGCTTTATTTACTCTATCAAGGACCGGTGATGATGAGCTTTATGCCGGTGGTGATGGTAAGCGTAACTGGTTTTTTCATTGCCAAGAACGCGGAATTTTTTTTTAAGGACAAGCGCTATGGCCTGCTCTTCCTTTTCATTTTCCTGGCTTATCCTGGGACTTGGAGTCTGTACCAAATGGGGTTTCGTTATTCCATAGTGGCAATGATGTTTTTAAGTGTTGGGTTGTTCGCTTATCTTCAAAGGCGCTACCGGTTATTTGTGCTTTCCCTTTTTTTAACCTTGCTGTGCAAGGAAAGCTCGGCGCTAATGGTGGCGGGCTTTGGAATACTTCCACTAGTGCAGCGCAGAAGCGCCAGATGGTGGGCAGTTCCGTTCACTTTTGGGGCCGGCTATTTTTACTTGGTTAATGGGATAGTAATGCCGCAGCTGCGTCAAAGCCAAGACTTTGGTGGAAACAATTTCAATAACTTTTTTCACTTAGGAAAAACGCCGCAAGAGATTGCTAAAAATTTAATACTGAGTCCGGCAAACACCTTCCAGCTGCTCACCACCGAAAATAATCTGAAATTTTACTGGGAGCTGTTAGAACGGCTTTGGTGGCTACCGCTGCTGGGTTTAGAGTACTTGCTGCCCGCCACCGGCATTATGCTGCTTACCACCCTATCTAATAAAGTGCATACCGCCACTACCGCCAGTTATCACTACGCGCCAATGGTACCATTTTTATTCTTCGCCTTGGCGGTGGGGCTACAACGGTTCTTTAGCGCCGCGAACTGGCTCCTGCAGCAGAGGCAGGCTAAAGCCGACTCTCAAGCAAAAAAAGAACGCACTGCTCTTCTGCAGCGCCGCTTCAAGCCGGTGTTTCTCTCGGTTTTTTCTCTAACGCTTTTCCTTATGCTCACCGGCTTCCTCATTAAGACGACGGGCGTGTTGGCGCAAGATGTGAAAAAAATTATTGCCCTAAAGCCTTTTTATGCCATTTTAGATGGAATAGAGCCAGCAGAAACGGTGGCGGCAGGCAATAAAATTTTTGCTTTTGTAGCGCATCATAGAAAGACGGCCCCCACCATCCACTACTCTCAAGGCTATGGAGAATTTGGAATCACTAAAAGCTTCCATAGTAAAGCAGCACTTTTGGAATACGGTTATCTGATTTTAGAAAAACAACCAGCTACGGTAGAAGAAAAAACGCATCTTAGAAACCTTCGCTTAGCGTTGGAGAATAATTTTGCGGTGCTGTATTTTGATGGAGAGCGGATGATTTTAAGGAAAGATGGGCAAGAAAACCCAACTGCAGGAAAAGAGCTGCGCGCTTGGTTAGCCGGAGCAGAGAAGCGGGTGGGGTTATAAAAGGAGCGGGGTTAGTGTTTGATGATGACACTCTTGAGTTCAGTGTATTTTTCTAAGGCATAATGAGATTTATCGCGCCCATTACCGGACTGTTTGTAACCGCCAAAGGGAACGGTAGCATCGCCAGTGCCCCAAGTGTTCACCCAAACCGAACCGGCTCGCAGCTGCCGCGCCAGGCGGTGTGCTCGCGCCAGGTCTTTAGTCCACACTACTGCCCCCAAGCCGTAAGGCGTGTCGTTCGCCACCTGCACCGCTTCGGCTTCATCCTTAACGCGTAACACCGTAGCCACCGGACCGAATATTTCCTCCCTGGCAATGCGCATCTGGTTGTTAGCGCCAAGGAAGAGGCTGGGGGGAAGGTAGCATTGGTCTTGAAGCTCCGGCCGGTCCGAGAATCCGCAAGAGTACAGCTCAGCGCCTTCTTCTTTTCCAATTGCCAAGTACTGCTTCACCCTTTCGTACTGCGTCCGGTCCACTAAGGGGCCCATTTTGCTTTGGGGATGAAGTGGATGACGCGGAATCCACTCGGCGGCGGCTTTTTTAAAGTGTGCTACGAAAGCGTCGTGAATCGAGTCTAGCACTACTAGGCGAGAAGCCGCAATGCACACTTCTCCCTGATTGCAGAAGATCGCTTCCGCAGAGGCGGCTGCCACTTCTTCAAGCGGGGCGTCGGCAAACACCAAGCTGGGAGTTTTGCCGCCGGCCTCTAACCACACGCGCTTCATATTGCTTTCCCCCGCCGCCACCAGTAGCCGCTTAGCCGTCTGGGTAGAGCCAGTGAAGGCCAGCACATCCACCGCCTTATGCCGTGCTAACGGCTCCCCCACCTCGCTGCCATAGCCCGGCAACACCTGAAACACTCCCGGCGGCACGCCGGCCTCATCACACAGCGCCGCAAACCGAAGCACAGAAAGAGGGCTTTTTTCCGAGGGCTTTAAAATAACGCTATTGCCAGCCGACAGAGCCGGTGCCACCTTCCATAGCGCCATCAGTAGGGGATAATTCCACGGCACAATCGCCGCTACCACTCCCACCGGCTCGCGCCGCAACAGCGCCGTGTAGGCGGCGTCTCCCGCAGGGGCAATGGCATCGTACTGCTTGTCGATTAGCTCTGCAAACCAGGCTACATGTTCAATGGCGCTGGGTATGTCTTCGCTGAGAGAGTCGGTAATGGGCTTGCCCATATCGATAGTTTCCAGCAGAGCTAGCTCCTCTTGGTGCTTATGCATTAGCGCACTGAGCCGCAATAAAATTTTCTTTCGCTCTCTTAAGGGGCGGGTAGCCCAGCTGCCATTTTCAAACGCTCGGCGTGCCGCCTGCACCGCAATCTCAACTTCTTCCTTAGCACACCGCGCCACCGGATTTGCGGATAATTCCGGTAGGGGGGAAACATTTTGAAAGGTGGCGCCGCTGCGACTGGAAACAAAAGCGCCATTAATAAAAGCGCGGCCCTCTAACCGAAGGGCTTTTGCTTTTGCTAGCCAGGTTTCAAAACTCTTGGGGGAGAGGCTGGAGGCGGTCATCTCGCTTAACTCACTGCGGCTTAGGGTAATTTTTCAGCTCGATCATCACTGCGTTACGGCGCAAAAACCAGATGGTAAAGGGGGAGCTGTAGCGCGCGAACACCGGCTTTTCCTGGGCGTACTTCTGAGTCACTCCTTGCTGCTGCATCGCCGCGCGCAACATTTTTTGCTGTTTGAGATAGTACTGAGCGCTTGAGCTGCCCTTATACTCCCGCACGGCAAAGACCTTCTCGGGCATTGTTCTAATGATAATAGCGGAGTCTTTGGGGGTGGGCACCGGCTGAGAGAGAAACTTGCGCGGCAATATGAAAGAGAAGCGGTACCATTTTTCTTTTTGCAGTTCAGCTTCATCCAGCTCTGCTTGAGGCGCTTCTTTTAAGGTCTGCAGGTAGACGCCGTCGAAGGCATTAGAGCGAGTTTCTTGTTGATAGACAGGAACGGTCATGGAAATTTTCTCCTGGGTCTCGTTCTTACCGCTAATAAAACCAAACAGGCTGCCGAAGCTGCGGTTGCCAATCGACTCAAAATTGCCTCTGTGCTCCACCTCAATAAGCAGCTGCGCCTCATAGCGCCGGATTTCAAAAGTAGGATATTTTTCTAAAACGGTGTAACGCGGTTCTTCGTAAGCCATTAAAAACGCTCCAGTGGTTAGAAGGGGAGACAGCAAAAGAGCTAAAAAAAGCCCGGACAACCGAGCGCCGAGTGGTGAGGTGGATTGATGTTTCATTGTTTCTCTTTTAGTGTTAAGTGGCGGTTTTGCTTTGGGATTCCTTTAAAACTGTACTATAACTTTAAAAAGAAGGTGGTAATTCACTTTATGTTGCCTTCTGCTGTTAGCCTTGTTCTATTGATCGTTAGTTTTCCGGGTTGGCTTGTTTCACTTCTTGCCAGAGACATTACTGAAAAGAACCTACTTTAGGGAACTAGGAGCACTGCGGATGGGGTTAATTAATTCGTTTTTAACGATGGGGCTTACAGGGATCGAGCTAGTGTTGGGGCTGGCAACGACCTAACTCGTGCTGCGGGGAAGACTTTTTTAAGGTTTTGCTTTCCATTTGACATCCATTTCCCACCAGTCAGCGGGCACCTCAGTAAACTTTCCATCTTCAAGCAGACCCCAGCCCTTTGAAACACATTTATAGTTTTTTTCTAAAAGGCTATTGAAGCCGCTTTCACTATTGTCTGGAAGCCCCTGGTAAATATTGCCAATTTCATCACTACTCACTTCACAGGTTATATTTTTAATACGCTTGGTGGCGATCAGAGGCTTTAAAGTCTTTAACGCCTGCAAGTCAAACCCCTGCAGATCACTCACATAATCTTCTATTAGGTCTACCTTCTCCTTCCTCAGAAAGTTAAGGAGATTTATGCAGGGCACCTTAATAGTTTTTATCATTTTTATAGCACCAGAGTGGTGGCGGTGCCAACGGGAAGAAAAATTACCGATGGATGATGAAAGTCCGGAATTGCTACTCAGATTAAAGTTTATTTCTCCATCATAGTCGGCTACTGCAGAGTTCAAAATAGTAACCCTTGGAAATAACATAAACCTTCTTTTGAGTCTCTTAGACAAGGTCGGATTTGCTTCAAACGCATAACATTTTTCGTATTTATGAAAAATAGCCGAAAGGCTGACGCCTAAGTGTGCGCCTGCGTAGACTAAAACTCCTTTCTTCTTAGAAAGAGGATACCTTAGTATTATTTTTACTGCCTTGCAGCAAAAAAGAAAACATTGACGATAAACGGGGGGGAGGCTTGTTTTACCATTTTTTTATTGTTGCGTCCCCGGTGGTTTTTACTATTGATTTTTAAGGACGAACTTCCGGTTCACCACCTGATAGACATCGTAGTTGCTGGCAATTTCTCCGTATTCGTCAAACGCGATGGGGCCGGATACTCCGTCAAAAGTAATTGAATACAGCTGTGCTTTAATTTCCGGTCCGCTAGTAGCGCCTTTTTTAATGGCTTCGGCAATCATCATAAAAGCATCGTAGGCTTGGGCTGCATAGAGCGCCG
The DNA here is from genome assembly GCA_025331085.2 of Zoanthus sociatus. Taxonomy (NCBI): domain Eukaryota; kingdom Metazoa; phylum Cnidaria; class Anthozoa; order Zoantharia; family Zoanthidae; genus Zoanthus; species Zoanthus sociatus. Next base: position 2,803 of record JAOBAY020018776.1, on the reverse strand, counting down.
GCGGAGTGCCATAGGCGGCTTCGTACTGCTCTTTAAAGTAGCTATTGCCAAGACTGGGAGAAGAAATGGTCAACCCTTCAGCGCCCCTAGCGTAGGCAATTTCTTCATTTTTCAAGCCCTCAGAGCCATATAAAGCCGCCCTAAGGCCTAATTCTTTTATCTGTCGTAAAGCCGCCACCGAAGCCTCGGGTGAATTAGAAATGAGAAACAATACCCCCGGCTTCACCCTTTTTATTTTACTCAGCTGCACTCTTAAATCTGAAGACCCTCGCTCAAAACTTTCTAAAGCAACCACCTCGCCGCCAAGTGCACTAAACTGTTCCACCAGGGCCTGGCTAAACCCAAGCCCATAGTCGTCATTAGGAAACAGTACTGCCAGCTTTCTAAACCCATTGTTAAAGAGCAGCTCGCTGGCAAAAGCACTCTGAAGGGCATCACTGGGAATGGTTCTAAAAATGTAATCGCCCGCCTCCTTCAATCTTGGGCTGGTGGAAGCGGGAGAGAGCATCGGCACTTCTTCTTCTTCCGCAACCGGAGCAGCCGCTAAACTAGCGCTGGAGCATAGCTCTCCAATTACCGCCACCACTTTTTTCAGTCTGATTAGCTTTTTAAGAGAGGGGGGCGCTTCCTGGCCGCTACACTGTGAATCTTCAGTGAAAATCACCACCCGCTCAGCAAGCCCAGAGTCTTTCAGCGCCAGCTCGATTCCCTTCCGAGCCCCCAAGCCATACGATTTGGCATCTCCGCTTAGCGGTAGCAGTAGCCCTACCCTAATTTTTCCGTCGCCACAGGCAAGAAGCGTGAGCGCCAGCAATAAAGTTAAAATAAAATGTTTGCTCGAATGTTTCATAACTAAAACCTTCCATTAAAAATATTATGCGGTATAGTTTGAGCTCTCGACTAAGTCGCCGCCGAAGGCTTTTGTATGGGTTTCTCTACGGCAACTGTAGCGAAACCACCATTAGCTTTCACTATACCATGTGTAAATAATTTTTTAAAGCGAATTGAAGCAAAACTTGGTTTTGTCTGCTTAGATTGACAGAAGCCATCAAACATACTACAATTTACAGACCTGCACCAAAACCAATTTTAAGAGATTTTTTTGATGAAAAGAACCTACCAACCCAGCAAGTTAAAGCGCGCCAGAAGATTTGGCTTTAGGGCAAGAAAACAGACCGCCGCCGGCAGAGCCATCGTGAACGCCAGAAGACGTAAAGGCAGAGTGCGTCTTACCGCAGCGGATGAATAGAGCGGGCACCGGCTGAATCCTTTCTTCGGTGCTTTAAAAACAGTACTTAGAAAATGGTGCTTAGAAAAGAATATCAAAGCCTGTTTCCCCCCAAGAAAAAGCCTGGTGCGCCCCCCCAGCAAGCCAAGCGACGCAGAAGTAAGTTTTACTGCGGTCACTGCATAGTTTATTATAAACCCTATCCCTCCCTAGAAATAAAAACCGCCTGCAAGAGAAAAGTGGGTAAGGCAACCGTAAGAAATTATTACAAGAGAAGAGTGCGGCACATTCTGAGAGAGCTTAATTTTAATGAAACCTACCTCCTACTGGCAATTATTCTCAAGGCACATAAACTCACCTTCCAAACCGAGAGAAAACTGCTTTTCACACGCCTACGCCCGCTTATTGGGCTCTCGCATTAAAGTGAAAAGTACCCTCCCTCACGCTCCTTTACCACCGGCGCTACCCTTAACGCCTCTTCCTCACCGCTGGTGGGTGGTGTTTAGCAAAAGCGCCGTGCTAATGATAAGGGTTTACCAAAAAACGCTCTCTCCTCTTTTCCCCCCTTGCTGTCGGCATCACCCCTCTTGCTCCAACTACGCCGTAATGGCTTTTGAAAAAAAAGGGTTTTTTAAGGGCAGCTTGCTAACACTAAGACGCCTTTTATCTTGCAACCCCTTCGTGAAACCCAAATGGGAGGAAGGCCTTTAGAGCGCCTCTCTTGCTTAAAAGCTTAGTCGTGATGCATCAAGAGAATGACAAAAAGCAAGAGCGGTTTCGCTATGCCTTGGCTATTTTACTCTCCACCGGAGTGTTGCTTTTTTGGTATCTCTTCATAGAACCACCACCGGCGCCGCCTCAGCCCCAGCCAGAGGAAAAGGCAGTAAGCGCTAAAACGGCTGGAGCTTCAAACCAGACCACTCCGGCCGCACTGCCGCTCAAGCCAACTACTAGCCTTAGCCGCCCCCTCTCTAAAAAGTTCACTCCAGCCGCTCGCAGTAGTTTCACTGTGCCGGAAATTCCAGCGCAAGAGCGGTTTTTCACCTTAGCAAACGAGCGCCTTAAGCTAACGCTCTCCACCAAGGACGCTGCAGTGGTGGGGGCGGAAGTGGAGTACGATAAAAAGGGAAGTAGAAGCGAAGATTTAGAGAAATTTCACGAAGAAAGCTATCCCACCGGTAAAATTGTTTTCGAAGAACTAGTGCCGGCCGCCCCGTCGTTGTACTATCTGGCAGAGCTACCGAACCCTCAAACGGTGGTCTTTACCACTTATGTACAAGTACGTGACCTAAAGCTGCAATTAATAAAAACCTATTCTTTGAAAGAAGAGTACGCGTTAGACCTCAAGGTGAGCCTAACCGCACTTGGAGGCAACACCCAAAGCGGCGTTCCGCTTCCCAGCTACTATGTGGTGAATGGTTCCAGCTTGGGCGACTTTGAAAGGAGGAGTGTTTTCGATCTTAAAAACATTTCTTACGAGGCGGACGCTGAACTAGAAAATGTGCTGCAAGAAGGATTTTTAAATTTCTTTTCTTCGGCGCCAGAGGTTGAGCTGCGGGTGCGAAAAAAGACCAG